>CANNZV010005816.1:0-23191 GCA_947561585.1 Caprella mutica | reverse complement strand
AGTCAATTCGATCACAGTTATACCTATCAGCAGGTCATTTTTCTAGGTACTCACTATATCACCTCATTAATTATTACTTTTATTTTACCTATCAGTTGACAGTAGAAAAAGCTATTGGCAAGACTGATGACTTTATAATTTATAGGCATGAATAATGATGAATTGTCATAGCTAACTTGATATTAGGGCAAATTACGAATTATCGGTCAGTTCCACATCTTCGGTCATAGACTCAGAAGAGAAAACGATTTAGGTACATGGGTAGTACCTAACAAGAATTAATTAGCCTAATGTTTAAATAATTTATATCCATGATATGACACCGTTACCATCAATAACACATTAATAAATACAAGAATTCAATAATAATTAATAGGTACCTAGGGTAGGTAAGTTTCGAATAATCTGACAGTTTCACAATCACGTTATTGGTCATATAAGAAAAAATATATAAAAATTATTACTTTTATTGGTATCCATGATACCTTAACATGGATACCAATAAAAATAAATTTCCGATTAGGTATATAGTTTTTTCTTATATGACTGAACATGTGAAACCGACCGACAAAGCGTAACTTACCCTACCTATAGTCTAAGAGATAGGTAGCTCCCAATTATAGTTTTTCATATGATCGAAGATATGGAACTGACCGATAATTCGTAACTAGCCCTAGTACAAAGGTAACTAAGCATACCTAAACAATAATAAAGATAAGCCAATATAACTGTAAGAGAGTAAAATTAATAACATATCTACTCATAGGTACGTAACAAGGTCGGTACTATTGCAACATGTATTCATTTTTTCATTGTTTATTAAGATACTAGATTGCTCGATATCAAGTGCCTACGGACCTAATTTAGTAATTTCGATATAGGAATTTGATTAAACTACCTATTTAATTTGATGATACCTAAGTAGTTATACCTATACTTACAGTTAATGATATCACAGTAGCTCTGTCACAATAGCCAATAAGAATCATCTCTTTGTAGTTTGGTGGTAGCCTGTGTAAATAGTGTAATATTCACTAGCTACTGCTGCAATATGGCTAACTTCCGATTGGGTAGCAGGAAGCCATCTAGCGGACAACTGCTGTTCAATATGGCGGAGACACTTATTTCACGGGCACGTTTTTGAAAGTAAAATCTTTACCATTCTACCTATTTTCAATAGCGTTGAATGTAGCTACTATAATTCTCTAAGTTGAATTGAAAATAATTGTTTTTTCAATAGTATTTGTTCCATATTTGACGAAAGGAGCAAACAATTTCGAGTCATTAATTGCACAAAAATTCGCTCAACCACTCGCTGTGAAATGGAAAATAGAACTGATCAAGTTTCAACTGTTCCAGTTGAACTTTTACTTGTCAGAGGCAAATCATGTGCTTAGTGTACGTGACGTCATCAAGGCAGTACTATTAAATAGAAAATTAGAGACTTATGTGATTAAATAATAAACTAAATTTATTATTGCATTCATATATTGACCACAAATTAAAATTATTATGATTTGACGCATTTTAGTTACTTTAAATTTGACTTTCGAGTGTTGCTGTGATGACGTCACGCACACTGCAAAACTCAACGAATATCAGAAATGGCTTAGCCTCGCACGGGGTTTAAATATAATTCACAAGATATAAAAAGATGATTTAAACTTTAAGAAATTGATTATCTCATATCGAAAGTTTTTAATATATGATTATAACCATTAACATTACACCAGAATAATTTTAATAAATCCTCCTTAATTGTTTTATATATTCATATTCAGTGGAATTTTTTTTTTATATATTTGAATTCAGTTGTCAACACCCCTTGCAAGTCTAGGTAGCAATAATATTGATTAATTAGAATTCTGAATTAAAAATCCTTGGGAATATTCAAGAAATATTCCCTGAACATAATATTTTCAAACTATCTGCTATAATTTAATGGAATGTTGTGGGAACACTCTTGGATTATCGGATAACACTTTAAATATTACAAATATTACAAATATTACAAATATTATAAATATTACAAATATTACAATATTACAAATATTACAAATATTACAAATATTCTTATAATTACAAATAATACTTGCAAAGTATTAAAGAAAAAACCTCTGAACATAACTATATGCATACAATATTCTACAATATAATGGAATGTAGAACATTCCTGGATTATCGGTAAAACTTAAAATAATTCTATTGTTTTACCGATAATTCAGGAATGTTCCCTGAACATTCCATTTAATTATAAAAGATCGTATGAATATGATAATATTGAGGGAATATTCCTTTGGTACTCAAATGATATACTAAAATGTTAGAATTATTTAAAGTATCTTCTGATAATCCAGGAATATTCCTTGAAGATTCCATTTACTTGTAGAATATTGTTTGCATCTATACTTATGTTATGGAAATTCTCCTCAAGAAATCCATTTATTTAGTTTAATCATTTAAAGTATTCTCCGATAATCCACGAATATTCCCTAAAAATTCCACTTAATTGTAGAATATAGAATAAATAAACTCATATTCAGGGAATATTCCTTGAATACTCAATTGAAATTGTTGATTGTTAGAATTATTTAAAGTATTTTCCTATAATCCAGGAATGTTCCTTAGACATTCCATTATATTGTAGATTATTGTATGCTTCTAGTTATGTTCAGGGAATATTCCTTTAATACTCCCAGGGAAGAGTTTAATGTTTAGAATTCAGTTTTTCCAATAATCCAGGAATGTTCCCTGAATAATCCATTAAATTGTAGAAGATAGTTCGAAAATCATATGTTCAGGAAATTCTCTTTGAATATTCCCAAGGAAGAGATGAATGTTTAGAATTATTTTCACTTTTTCCAATAATCCAGGAATATTCCCTAAATATTCCATTAAATTGTAGAAAATAGTTTGGAAATCTTATGTTCATGGAATATTCCTTGAATACTCCCAAGGAAGAGAAGAATGTTTAGAATTATTTAAAGTATTATCCGATAATCCAGGGATGTTCCCTAAACATTCCATTAAATTGTAGAAATAGGTTGAAAATCTTATGTTCAGGGAATATTCCTCGAATACTCCCGAGAAAGAGATGGGTGTTTAGAATTATTTAAAGTATTATCCGATAATCCAGGAATGTTCCCTAAATATTCCATTAAATTGTAGAAGATAGTTCGAAAATCTTATGTTCAGGGAATATTCCTCGAATACTCCCAAGGAAGAGATGAATGTTTAGAATTATTTTCAGTTTTTCTGATAATCAAGGAATGTTCCCTAAATATTCCATTAAATTGTAGAAGATAGTTCGAAAACCATTTGTTTCAGGGAATATTCCTTGAATACTCCTATGGAAGAGATGAATGATTAGAATTATTTAAAGTATTATCCGATAATCCAGGAATGTTCCCTAAATATTCCATTAAATTGTAGAAGATAGTTTGAAAATCTTTCGTTCAGGGAATATTCCTTGAATACTCCCAAGGAAGATATGGATGTTTAGAATTATTTTCAGTTTTTCCAATAATCCAGGAATGTTCCCTAAACTTTCCATTAAATTGTAAAATATAGTTCGAAAATCTTATATTCGGGGAATATTCCTTGAATACTCCCAAGGAAGAGATGAATGTTTAGAATTATTTTCAGTTTTTCCAATAATCCAGGAATGTTCCCTAAATATTCCATTAAATTTTAGAAGATAGTTTGAAAATCTTATGTTCAGGGAATATTCCTTGAATACTCCCAAGGAAGAGAAGAATATTTAGGATTATTTTAAGTATTATCCGATAATCCAGGAATGTTCCCTAAGCATTTCATTAAATTGTAGAAGATAGGTTGAAAATCTTATGTTCAGGGAATATTCCTTGAATACTCCCTAGGAAGAGATGATTGCTTATAATTATTTAAAGTATTATCCAATAATCCAGGAATGTTCCCTAAACATTCCATTAAATTGTAAAAGATAGGTTGAAAATCTTATGTTCAGGGAATATTCCTTGAATACTCCCTAGGAAGATAATTATTTAAAGTATTATCCAATAATCCAGGAATGTTCCCTAAACATTCCATTAAATTGTAGAAGATAGTTCGAAAATTTCATGTTCAGGGAATATTCCTTGAATACTCCCATGGAAGAGATGAATGTTTAGGATTATCTTCAATTTTTCCAATAATCCAGGAATGTTCCCTAAATATTCCATTAAATTGTAGAAGATAGTATGAATAAACATATGTTCAGGGAATATCCCTCGAATACTCCATTGGAATACTTTATTGATAGAATTATGTAAAGGTTGGTCAATATTCAGGGAATGTTCCCTGAATATTCCATAAAAGATTCGAAAATGGAATAAATTTACTGATGTTCAGCGAGTATTCCCTGAACATTCATAAAAATGAATTTACATGTTATGAATTTAATGAGCTCTAGGGAACATTCCCTGAATATTCAATTGGAATTATATTCCATTCTTATGTTCCAGGAAGATTCCGGGAGCATTAGTATGGAATGTGGGAATATTGGGGAACATTAAATCCGAATGGAACATTCCCGGAATATTCAAATGTTACCTGGGTAATGATCACGAAAGTTGCAATGAAATGTTGTACATAAATTAGTAATGAAAATTAATTGACTCATTATGTAATTATTTGATATCTAATTATATCTCTAAATATTATGTAACATAAAATTAAGAAGTATTCATTCATTAAAATTGTTTTTGTCTAATTTGGTATATTGATTAAAATTATCAACCAAATTTTATAACATCCAAATATGGTAGGTACTTTTTGTAGTTGAAAAGGTTTCTCATAGTAATTAATAATTTTATTTACCCCTAATTGATAAAACATTTTTTACAGTACAGATATTTTATAAAACATATCATTTGGTGAAAATTATATCATTGAATGTATTCAACTCAATCAACAGCAAATATTAATTTATTTTACAAGATAAATAATTAATCAATTAATAATTATTATCTAATTTAGGATATTCAATTTTCATAAATTAATTAGATTTCATGTCACAATTTAATGTAATTTTATGATCCTTAATCAATACCATATGATAATCAATAACTTTTATAATTAATATTACTTCATTATTATAAATCAATGTAATTTGATGATCATAAATTAATATAATTTCATTATAGTATAAATTAATGTAATTTAATGATCATAAATTAATATAATTTCATTAGTATAAATTAATGTGTTTTAATTATCATTAATTTATGTAACTTTGTATATATGAATTAATGTTTCAAATTCAAATTCAAATTTTCCTTTCGGTAATTTGTTCACATACAATGACTGAGTATTTACCCTTCCTCAACCATAGATTATTTCCTATTTAAATAATAGATTAATTTCCTGTTTAAACAATATATTATTCCCTACTTAAACAATAGATTATTTCCTACTTAAACAGGAGTAAGGAAACATTTATCAAACAGTGACAATATACACAGTTATTGGGTAAGTCTTTATAATAAATCAAATAAATATTTTGACAATATTTTCCTTATTTGAAATAGTACATTACAATGTATTTACAAATGTTAATAGTAACATGTATCACAAATTAGTACATCACCTGGTAATAAAGGTATTCTATTTAATAAATTACTTCTTTCTTCTTCGATATTAATATCGACTAAATTACTTTCATTTTGAGACAAACAGGAGAATATATACATTTATATATTTGAATAGTACAGTATATTTATATTCTTACAACACTTTCATTTCGATTAAATATCCTACACCTATTATTTATATACATTCGATAGAGTATTTCAAAAGTTAAATATCCGCATGACGAAACCATATTAACATTGAGCTTCAATCTCACCCTCTCCTCAACTCTTTTTGTACATTCACTCAAGTCTTAGAAATATAATATCCACATATTAAGATAATCACAATATCCATACACTTATGAAGGGAGAAACACTAGAACTGCAGTACTGTACACTCTAACTATCTAACCTAGGAACCTCTCTCCTTTCTCTGCTATCTGCACTCCTTGGAATCATCTCTGTGATCTGGAGTAGTCCGCGGAGAAGCAGCTCGAGATTCCCACTGTCAGTGCTAGCAGTAGTACAGAGAGGCTGATGTAGGGGGCGCCACTGTCCCTCTGCATGGCAGCCGGGTGCTCCTCTGATCAAATCAAACATAAACAATTATTTCATTTTATTGTTACGAGAAAGATTTAGGATAACAGTATTTAAATTTCCATCTTTCAAATTTCTTGATGACACTATTGCTATGAATTAGATACTATTTTTTTTTAAATGGAAAGACAAGATTATAATTTTCAACTTTCAAAATTCTTGATAACAATATTCCCATGAATTGAGCATCCGTTTTATTAACAATTGACTTTACAAATTGTAAATGAGAGCTAAGTGATGAAAAATTTACATCATAATTAAATCTGAATACAGAACGTAAATGAAACTAACAGCTATTTATATAAGTATCATTATCAAAAAGACATAAATAAAATTTTACTTCCATACACAATACGGTAGAACTCCTCTGTAGTAAATTCCTCTGGTTTAGTTGATATAGAGTCTTGAGTAAGAGAAAGACCCTCTATAGTGAACTAATTTTCTTTAGTCTGTCATGAATAACATCAGTTTTAGAAAACTAATTGCATTTTATGGCAGAGGAAACTTGTTCACTATGCGCCGTAATTCTCTTACTCAGGACTTTATATTCACTATAGAAGAGTCCACTATAGAGTTCTACAGTATATATGTTTTTTCACCTTCATTCCCACTCACCATTTAAAATGTGGACCAGGACACCCCCTGTTGCCACATCTCCAAGAGAGCAAGTGTAGTTGCCAGAGTCACGAGGAGAGGCGTTAGCAATGGAGAGTTTGGACACTATCACCGAGCTGCTCATGTCAGTCTTCACGCTACGTGCGGCAATAAGAATAATTAATATTGTAGAATAGATTTTATTAATATTCTCATTATAGTTACACTTTCTCCCAGAACTTGGTATGTATCCTATTAGGAGATTTTTATAGAATTATAATGAATAAATATGAATGTAAAATATACATTTAGAATAGTTTAATTTCGAAATTATACAAAGCCATCAATGACTGTGTAACACAAGGTAATTGTAAACTCAATATGTTTCGTTTATTTTGCAGTCCAGTTTGTAAAATAATTCTATTTAAGCAACATACATTTTTCATATATCATGTTTTTTAAATTTTATTGATTCAAAATATCTTGCCATTTACGCGTATTAATGAAATGATTAATTTTCCTCAAATTGTTTTATTCAGCCCTGGAACGACCGGAGTGTCTGAGAGGCTTGTTCCGTAGGATTTATAACTTTTAATATTAAATCTTGACTCGAATTGTTGAAAATCCGGGATTATTATAGTTGAGGATTTAATTGAGTAAAATAAATAAAAAATAATGCAACATATTAATTTTTTATTTAGTTCTATAACATTTTATTACCATGCATTAATCTAGACCTCTGGTGAAGTATATGCGCTGTTGCGTCACATTGAAATTTACACTAAAAAATAGCTGATATTCCTACAAGTGTTGTTAGTAGCGAAGATATTATACTACAATAAGATACACTACTCTCGACAATTTTTATTTTAAAAGAGCGCTCTGGCACCATCTGGTTTTAAAGCAGGAAATAGAATTGAAATGTTGCAAGGACAAACGAGGTATGTTGTGTGCGTGACATCAATTAGTTTTCAAATTATCCATCAATATTTAAAACCGGACCGGACCTCTGAAACCCGCTAGTTGAATAAAATGTACATTTTCAATTATTCTTGAATTATTCTTCTAAAATTCTTGATGACCGTTCAACATCATTAAATTTCAATTTATTTGATAGTCCTATTTTTTTGTCATCAATAATCAGTTTTCACTAGTAAAAACACATCTAATTGTGGATAACTATCACATTGAGATTTAGGTGTTATTGGGTAGAATGAACGTGGTTCCGGTTTCATTTTTATATCATATTATTTAGGAAGCATAAGAATCTATTATAGTAGATGAAAGGTTACAGATGTGAGAGATGAGGTTGCAGATGGTGAATAAAGGGTTACGGACAACCCCAAGATATAAAAAGTAACCAGTCCAAGATAAACGTACAACTGACTTTGATTGCTAAGGTCTGTCTCTAATTACTGAACTCTAACTGCTAATACTAAGCATACAATCTCGAGTTTGGAGGTGTAGCAGTTGAGCTTTAAATACCCAAGCTTCCTACCTGTTCCTCTACTGTAGACAGTATTTACCTTATTCCACCCCTAGAGGTGTCGTAGTTGAGCATGTGGTCTCCGTGTCTCCAAAGGATGAATGTTTGACTCTGAGGCATCTGGCTAATCGTACACCTCAGTTCGATGTTAGATCCTGTCTTATAAAACTTCTCACCTACGTTAGTGCCATGGTTGTCGATTATTTCCACAACAGGAGCTGTTGGAGAGAAATTCAGGTTTTAAAATATTTTAATATGCATTGTGGATATATAAAAGATCCATTTTTGATAATTAGCTTGATAACAGTAACTGAAATATTCGAAATGATTTTACATAATATTTATTACATAATATCAACATCAAATTCCTGTTTTGGTAAATGTTTCATAAATTTGTGTGAACATATTCGATTGAACGTTTTATTTATTTAAAGAAACTTAGCCTGCTTTAAAAAATAATACATTGAAACAATTTAAAATATTTTTTACAGTAGAATAATTATTATTTGCAATACCAAATGATGTGCAAATTGAAGAGCAAATAAGATATGATTATAGAGCAAATATCATAAGGACTTTATCAACAATTGAGAATAAAGAATCTATCATCCAATAGAATATTTTCTCATTGAGAGTTAGAGCTTGAGTAAACATAAGCAATCATGAGTAATGGGATGAATTGTAATTAAATTCTGTACCCGATATGACTGAGAAAATACTCAAATGTTGCTCTTCAATGGCTACATTACAATTCATTTTGCTGAATGATAAACATGAAGACACTACAGTAAGTAAAGACTGAAGAGTTTCTTTAAATCCTCACCAACTATTCTCAAGTTGGTCACAAGTACTTTAGGAGGATGAGTGGACACTTGGCATTCGTACATCCCTGCATCTCTCCTCTGAGTGTACTTGATCTGAAGCTTCCAGTTGTTAGGGTTCTCGAAATTCAGAGAATACCTGAGGGACAAATTGAGAGGCCTGCTTTTAGCGAATAATCAGCAGATTGAGCTCAGAACTTTATACAATAAATTGCAAGTTTAGCTCATTTCTGATTCCATTTCATTGTTAGTCATGCGACCTTTTGTTGTTCTCAAATTGTTTAAAAGAAGCACACATCATACAAAGGAGAGCAGAGAGTGTAATTCAAACAAAGACTCCACTTATGACAGGTCTCGTATATCACGAACCTGGCATCGTTGGCGTAAGTCTGAAGTCCCCAAGTAAGCAAACGGATTTCATTTCCTTCTCTTTTCACCCAGGAGACCTTCAGAGAAAATCAAATGGGAGATTTATTTCCAGAGAGAAAGTAAGCGGGAAATTGGAAAATGTTACTCAGATGGAATGGGCCAATTGATTGAAAGCTGTAGTTTTCACATGGAACAAACTTTGGTTTGGAATATTGTACTGCCGATGTTTTTCTGACGTAAAATGAATTGCACCTACCAATATTCATTACAAAATTTAGAAAAAATGACAGACGATAAAGTAAATTATATTAACAGAATAAATTAGCATGGATAAATTATTATCCAGAAATGAAGTACCGCTTAATTTGAACATGGATTACTATCTAATATAAACAAAACTCTCTGAAGGAAATTGATACACTAACTAGCTTCTTTCACCTATATGAAATAGGTACACTCTAACTAGCTTCTTTCACTTATATGAAATAGGTAGACTATTATGGTCTCACCGTCTTGTCTTTGAGGCGCTTTATCCTGCAGTGGAGATAAGCTGTGGACCCTAGCTGCGCAGTGGTGTTGGTGTTGTTGCCGGAGTTGTAGAAGTAAGGTGACAGTTCGTGTCCACCATGGCGGTCAAGTCTGTTCGAAAGGAGAAATAGATTTACTGAGATGAAATGGAAAAGAACAGTTTTACCTATTATCTTCACGACAGACACTAAATCATCTTGGTATTTTCAGGAAAAAGAGCAATGGGAATAGTTTTAATTGAAATTCTATTTTTCTATTCATCTAGAAACAGTATCTATTCCAGTGAATTAAACTATAACTGCTTTAGTTAGGAAAAGTCAATCACTAGAACGGATAAAATCATTTTACCCTTCATCTATGAAATATTGCTCATCGTAAATGTTGCCTCTACCTGAACATATAATTTATAACCTAACGGCCAAACAGGTCATTCATTGTTTCTGGAGATTAATGTTTTGGCAGACAAATTATTGCCCCATTGTTTATATTAACTGAAAATGAACAGTGTCGGCATTAGAATAAAGCAGAGTTCATTGTTCGGAGGTCGCCATTGTTCCTTTGCGGCATTGTCGCTTCAAGCCAATTTCTCGGAAGACGTCCACTAGAATTCGATATTCAAAGCGCTTACTCTCCTGATATATAATTCGCAAAGAGGAAATGCAGTCTCATATGCTATGCATTTTAATGAACTGGGAGTGAAATACAATGTTAAAGTGAAACACATTGTAGCCTCATAGAAAGTCTTTTCATAACACTTGCTACGTGATTCTATTGTGGGGAGCTTTAGATTCAATCTCCGCACCAGAAATTCCAGAACATTTTTTATAATTCATTTTTGAAGAGGAACCGTTTCTATGGATGATATCAAATCTCTTTTATTTCTTTTACAAAATAGTAGATAGAAATAAATCATTGTAATTGGTTCAGATTTTAAAATAATAAATCAAATTATAATAAATGAAACAAGTGATACTAAAACTTAGATTTGAATGGAAATTTTAATATGATATTGATCAAGAATCCTTTTCATATGAACACGCAGGAAATAAATTCATGTTTCGAAAAACATTATTCTCGTATCAGACAGAGAAAAGTTGTACAATACCTTGACTTCATGCCTGAATCCATCGATTCGAATTGATCTCCAGCATCTCCGATAGACGAAAGCCCCGCACTGAATCCATCCTCGTCTACGGGATAAGATATTTGGCCGGTGTCGGACAGGGAAGGCGGGTATTCCGGGATGACGAAACCCGCTTCTTCCGGAGTGAGTTCATCTGATACCATCGGAAAGTCTGAGAGATGTTACATAAATAGTAAAGAGATTTAGGGTTTGAAATAAAATTAGATACTTCTTATTCTCCTTTTGTAAACACGAAACGTTTCGGCAGGATTTTCGACCACTATAAGCTTCTTTGCAGATTTATGAATGAAAAATTGAAATTATTTAGTCAAAAAAGAAAGTATAGTAGAACTATCTTGACGCAATTATAAGTACTATCATGACGTAGTTATAAGTACTATCATGACGTAGTTATAAGTACTATCATGACGTAGTTATAAGTACTATCATGACGTAATTAAAAACACTATCATGACGTAGTTAAAAGTACTATCATGACGTAGTTAAAAGTACTATCATGACGTAGTTATAAGTACTATCATGACGTAATTAAAAAAACAATCATGACGTAGTTATAAGTACTATCATGACGTAGTTATAAATACTATCATGACGTAGTTAAAAGTACTATCTTGACGTAGTTATAAGTACTATTATGACGTAGTTAAAAGTATTATCATGACGTAGTTATAAGTACCATTATGACGTAGTTATAAGTACTATCATGACGTAGTTATAAGTACTATAATGACGTAGTTATACGTACTATCATGACGTAGTTAGAAGTACTATCATGACGTCGCTATAAAAACTATCATGACGTATAGCTGGAAGTACTATCATGACGTAGTTATGAGCACTATCATGACGTAGCTATAAAAACTATCATGACGAATAGCTAGAAGTACTATCATGACGTAGTTATTAGTACTATTATGACGTAGTTAGGAGTACTACCATAACGTATACTTATAAGTATCATCATGACGTAGTTACCTTCGCAAATCTGAGGAAGGTTGTATTTTACCCGGCATTTATTTATTCATCATCTTGTTATTAGTATAACTGAAAAAGCATTTAACAAAATTGCATGAAACTTGGTGAGACGATTGGTTATTGCCGAGTTACTAGTTAATTAGATTTTGGGAGAGAACATGTCAAAGCGTCGGAGAAGGTTTGCGCTCTACCGAGTGCATGTAATCTAGTTATAAGTACTATCATGACGTAGTTATAAATACTATCATGACGTAGTTATAAGTACTATCATGACGTAGTTATAAGTACTATTATGACGTAGTTATAAATACTAATCTGTCGTACTATGCAATATTGTTATCACATAGATAGGCATTCATTACAGCTAATATAATATATATAACATAATACATATCATAACATGTGAATGTTCTCAATGGTATTAATTAATTCAGTATATAATATGAATAGGACAGAATATTCAGTGTATTTAATTATATCATATATATTTGAATTCAATACAATAATTAGAATTAAATCTTGAGGCTAAGCAGCGTAAATATTAGACTCTGAAGAGGATATTAACGACTAATGATAATTAAGTAATTTAATTAACTTTGACTTAATATGATTGAACTGTGAGGCTCAGTGAGAAGATTTCAAGGAATTAATCCAACTGAACTCTATTTCTAATGTCTTTTTTCTTTGCGTTATTTATTATTATATATAATGAATACTGATTCAAGCCATTCATGTTTCCAAAAGATTAACCTACACACAGAATACAGTCTTATCGACTCACTGTTAGTCAGGTCATAATTAACATTTTTAATTATCACTGTTAGTCGGGTCTAATATCAGTCATGTTCATCTGAGTTAGTCGGGACTAATAATCTGTATTTTACTCACCATAGCTATTAGTGTTGCAGAAGACTGAAGTCAACTGCAAGAAAAGAAGAAGAAAACTGCGACCCTCCATAGTGCTACTTTGTACTGATCTGAAGAGAGAGGAAAAGAACGCTATTATTTGAACATAGTGAACTGTTATTATTTGAACATAGTGAACTGTTATTATTTGAACATAGTGAACTGTTATTATTTGAACATTTTAACGGTTATTATTTGAACATTTAACTGATATTAGCTAGTTGAACTCAAGGCCTCAATACTAGTACTCAATCAAAAATATCTCATTTATTCACTTGCAATATAATCATAGAAATTGAAGGCCAATGTCGTAAGGTAGAGGACCTCACAATCAGGAGTAAAGGGTCTATCGGTCAACAGATCCTTTGCTTGCGCAGAATTTAAGTTTCAGGATTGAAATTAATGGTGAGTAAAATAGTCTATTTTATCACAAAATTAAATGGCTAAGGAGAATAAAATATAGATAAATATTTTTCGTATAACTAACCACGACATATTGCGCTGTTATAAAATTATTATTTTAACAAACTGTTGTAAAATATACATACTTTTAAACAGATTAACAGAAATTTGAAACATTAACCAGATTAACTAAATCTTTTTGCTATTATATCCGCATTCACGTTTTTGGCCAAATATTACGTTTGTTTCTCTCCTGAAAAATGTGAATTCTCCAAAAATGAATGAATAGAAGAAAATGTGTTGTCACGATACGAGAAATCCGAAGACAGTTTTGGAATCCTCGAAAGATTTCAAACAAAGTGGCGAAGAGATATTCCAATTTATACAATATTATTTGTTTCGTCACAATTCAAAAACGAAGATCTGTTTTTTTTTTAATTTTAATTAGATAGGAAAAAAAAAGTTACAAAAATGAGAAATTTGCTTCTGTATTCAGGCATGAGGAATATTACCGAGATTCTAAAACTGTCTTATTTTTGTTTTAGAACAACTTTTGAAATGTACGAAAAATATATAAAGAATATAATAAAAACATCCATTTTCTCAAAAACTAAGGCCAAAGTCAAAAAAATTACATGAATAAAATATGTTTTATTTCTAAAGTTACAAAAACAAGTAAATTTCATAACAATTGGACTCAAGTTTGAAAAGTTCTCTGAAATGTGAGTTGACCCTTTAAAGAAGATAGCTACTGATAGTGATCACCACACAATAATATCTGTGGGTTTAAGGGAGCCATATCGCTTCAAAGCAGTCCATCAGTATCTTCTTCATTTACTGTATGATTTATCTGAAACTTCGTCATATATGTAGAAACTGATTCTATGACATTTTTATTTGTAGATCTTTTTTTAATTTTTGGATATTTTTGATGATATTTAGATTTTTTGGAAAAAAATTCAATTTTTAAAATTTCTATTTTTTTGTGAGTTTTCGATCAATTGTTATTGTTTATGATTCAAAACATTGGTAATTCAAACCATAATCATTTGATATTCTTGAATATTCAAATTTCATTATGAGTTTCCAGAATTTTTGGAAAAAAATAAAATCTCCATTATAATTGCGTGATCGAAAATAAAAGGAATCAGATCATACTTCTCTTCCTTTCATTCTCATTTTTAATACGAAATTTTGATGGATGAAATTGGTCAGCAAATGATAAAGAAATAGAAATTTTGAAATGCTACTTATCGCAAAATTATGATTCTCAGAAAACGCCATTTTATAAAAAGAAATATTCAGATAATAAATGGAGAATTTATTCTCCAGGTCAAAATAAATCCAGGGCATACTTAATACTACCGGAGAAAGAATTAAGCAGTTACTCTTCAATCTTCTATGATATACGATTACATAAAGTGAGCATGGTTGATTTGCGCACTTTCCTTCTTAACACCAACCGCAAATTAGGTAGGTTAAAACTGACCTAATCTATACTATTCACTCGTAGATGATCATGGAAGATTTTCAGACCCAATGCCATCCATGATTCAGGAGGGCAAGCCAATAAAATTTCTTCAAATGTTCCATCACTTATTTCAGAAAATAAAAAACTTCGTGCAAAGATGGTCAGAATAGTTTTCTTGACCATGAAGTGGATTCAAGAAAATCACTGCGATATTCTACCGACTGTTGATAGTTATATAGTCTCTGTTATGGATTCTTTTAAATTTTCACGATGTATGTTTTCAGGGGTACTTGAAGTTTCGAAATTTCTACTATTGTTATGCATCCATATCGCTAGATATTTTTTGGCTAATTTCATTCAACTTACTCTCGTATATACTAAGCATCAGTGTCTGTTATCTCACTTGGTAGCTTTTCTGTGTACACGAGCACTGACACTGAATGTTAAAAATAAACTGAAATGGAGCTTCTTCACTATCTGACTTTTTCCTTATAGTCCCTTGTATTCTTTTGAAGTCAGCGATATGACCTTTGGTTCCGAAACAAACGTTTATCTGGTGCAAATTGGTACGAAAACAACGTGGTAAAGAATTATTGAAGAAAACACCTAAATTAGCTTTCGATTACATTATTGGAAATAGCAGAAATTCTCGATATCTTAACAAAATAGGAAAATAATTGGAGGAAATTTGATATTTCTAGTACGAGATAGAAATAACGATGTAAAAATGGAAGTTATTTTCTGGCTATTTTCGCCATACCCTGCAGTGCAGAAGCATTATGGCTATCTAGATAAAACAAAGAAAATTAGTCGAATAGATCTCTTCAGACAATAAAATTACTAGTACATTAATAAGAGATATTACTTGAACAATGCGTGATCAACAATGCGCTGAAATTCAATGAAGCAGGCACTGGGAGTGAAGATAAGAAGCAATCTTAATTAACAGGTCTATTGCATGTGAACAACGCCTAACCACAATTACTTTGAATTGCTAAATGCAATAAATATTTCACTAAATTAAGTTACTAATAATCAACAATTGACTGTAATTAATAAGGAAAAAAGCATCAGTGCAATTATTTTAACTGATATGAGAGGTAGAGGAGTGTTGGGAATAAAAAAATAACGGGAATTTTTTTATCTTAACTGCATGAAAGTTAATTTTCAAAGAAGAGGGGGCTCGTGAACATAGAAAAGCTACTCTGCGCATTACTTTATAACAAATTACTCTAAAGCATGAAACTTTCGTTACTGCTAATCAGTCAGTTGCAGGAAAGTTCACTTAAGAAAGTTTTAAATGCCCCTCTATCCATATGAATTCCTTATGGTCAATGTGTCTGATATCTTCAACCTCTCTCCCACTATACTAAAATATACCTAATAATACATATTCTACACATTGAAATTGAAATCTATAAATTCTGAATTCTATCTAAATTTATGTTCTTCGAATAATTTTTTGTCTTATAGAATAATAATAATTATTTTCTTCTTATAATGCATTATGACGCTACAAAAAAAACCGACGATGGGCGATAGTAGTTTTTTCTCTGGGTGCAAAAAGGTTACTTTCTATTGTATGGGTGAGAGTATTGATAGTTTAAACCATTGGCAACCAACGTCCTTTATGAAGGACATTAGGAAAACATCAAATAATGTCTAAATTCATACTGTATAATCATAATCTAGCAACAAGAAGCGTATAAAATAAATGCAGGCTATGCCACATAAAGATTTTAGATTTTAAACCACCAATAGTTCTTCCCAAAGGAGTTTTGATTTTATTAAAAATTAAAATGAAAAGTTTATCCTCAAATTAATTTTCTTTTTAACCTATTTTAACTTTAACTTATATAGTCTTTCTTTAAAAGGTTATCTATCTAATATTGATTTACCTCGAGCGTTAAAGGGTTAAGTTAATAATCTTATATATTTTGATAGTTAATGTCAGTATCAATGAAGTCTTTGTTGCTGTAGATCAGTTTAATTACTTTGAAGTACACACACATACATACATATGTATCAACTCTATATTGTAAATAAATAAATTTAAATAATTCTTTGTGTCGTATATTAATATTGTACTTTTGTTTATTATCTAAGTATTTTATATTTATATTGTTTATTATTGTATAGTATACTATTAAACCTCTGACTGTTACTCAAATAATTTGATTAATACACAAAAGTACTCTTTTAACCTTTTCCCTGCCGTTAAGACAATATTAGCAGTAATAAGCGTATTACTGTAATAGACCTATTAGCAGTATTAGACGTATTACTGTAATAGACGTATTAGCAGTAATAGACGTATTACTGTAATAGACCTATTAGCAGTATTAGACGTATTACTGTAATAGACGTATTAGCAGTAATAGACGTATTACTGTAATAGACGTAATAGCACGAATAAGCGTATTACTGTAATAGACGTATTAGCAGTAATAGACGTATTACTGTAATAGACGTATTAGCAGTATTAGACGTATTACTGTAATAGACGTATTACTGTAATAGACGTATTACTGTAATAGACGTAATAGCACTAATAAGCGTATTACTGTAATAGACGTATTAGCAGTATTAGACGTATTACTGTAATAGACGTATTAGCAGTAATAGACGTATTACTGTAATAGACGTATTAGCACGAATAAGCGTATTACTGTAATAGACGTATTAGCAGTAATAGACGTATTACTGTAATAGACCTATTAGCAGTATTAGACGTATTACTGTAATAGACGTATTAGCAGTAATAGACGTATTACTGTAATAGACGTAATAGCACTAATAAGCGTATTACTGTAATAGACGTATTAGCAGTATTAGACGTATTACTGTAATAGACGTATTAGCAGTAATAGACGTATTACTGTAATAGACGTATTAGCAGTAATAGACGTATTATCAGTAATTGACGTATTACTGTAATAGACGTATTAGCAGTAATAGACGTATTAGCAGTAATAGACGTATTACTGTAATAGACGTATTAGCAGTAATAGACGCATTACTGTAATAGACGTATTACTGTAATAGACGTATTACTGTAATAGACGTATTAGCAGTAATAGACGTATTACTGTAATAGACGTATTAGCAGTAATAGACGCATTACTGTAATAGACGTATTACTGTAATAGACGTATTACTGTAATAGACGTATTACTGTAATAGACGTATTACTGTAATAGACGTATTACTGTAATAGACGTATTAGCAGTATTAGACGTATTACTGTAATAGACCTATTAGCAGTATTAGACGTATTACTGTAATAGACGTATTAGCAGTAATAGACGTATTACTGTAATAGACGTAATAGCACGAATAAGCGTATTACTGTAATAGACGTATTAGCAGTAATAGACGTATTACTGTAATAGACCTATTAGCAGTATTAGACGTATTACTGTAATAGACGTATTAGCAGTAATAGACGTATTATTGTAATAGACGTAATAGCACTAATAAGGGTATTACTGTAAAAGACGTATTAGCAGTATTAGACGTATTACTGTAATAGACGTTTTAGCAATAATAGACGTATTACTGTAATAGACGTATTAGCAGTAATAGACGTATTACTGTAATAGACGTATTAGCAGTAATAGACGTATTACTGTAATAGACGTATTATCAGTAATTGACGTATTACTGTAATAGACGTATTAGCAGTAATAGACGTATTAGCAGTAATAGACGTATTACTGTAATAGACGTATTAGCAGTAATAGACGCATTACTGTAATAGACGTATTAGCAGTAATAGACGTATTACTGTAATAGACGTATTAGCAGTAATAGACGTATTACTGTAATAGACGTATTAGCAGTAATAGACGTATTACTGTAATAGATGTAATAGCAGTAATAGACGTATTACTGTAATAGACGTATTAGCAGTAATAGACGTATTAGCAGTAATAGACGTATTACTGTAATAGACGTATTATCAGTAATTGACGTATTACTGTAATAGACGTATTAGCAGTAATAGACGTATTATCAGTAATTGACGTATTACTGTAATAGACGTATTAGCAGTAATAGACGTATTAGCAGTAATAGACGTATTACTGTAATAGACGTATTAGCAGTAATAGACGCATTACTGTAATAGACGTATTAGCAGTAATAGACGTATTACTGTAATAGACGTATTAGCAGTAATAGACGTATTACTGTAATAGACGTATTAGCAGTAATAGACGTATTACTGTAATAGACGTAATAGCACTAATAAGCGTATTACTGTAATAGACGTATTAGCAGTAATAGACGTATTACTGTAATAGACGTAATAGCACTAATAAGCGTATTACTGTAATAGACGTATTACTGTAATGGACATATTAGCAGTAATAGACGTATTACTGTAATAGACGTAATAGCACTAATAAGCGTATTACTGTAATAGCCGTATTACTGTAATAGACGTATTACTGTAATAGACGTATTACTGTAATAGACGTATTAGCAGTAATAGACGTATTACTGTAATAGACGTATTATCAGTAATTGACGTATTACTGTAATAGACGTATTAGCAGTAATAGACGTATTACTGTAATAGACGTATTACTGTAATAGACGTATTAGCAGTAATAGACGTATTACTGTAATAGACGTATTATCAGTAATTGACGTATTAGCAATAATAGACGTATTACTGTAATAGACGTATTAGCAGTAATAGACGTATTACTGTAATAGACGTATTAGCAGTAATAGACGAATTACTGTAATAGACGTATTAGCAGTAATAGACGTATTACTGTAATAGACGTATTAGCAGTAATAGACGTATTACTGTAATAGACGTATTAGCAGTAATAGACGTATTACTGTAATAGACGTATTAGCAGTAATAGACGTATTACTGTAATAGACGTATTAGCAGTAATAGACGTATTACTGTAATAGACGTAATAGCACGAATAAGCGTATTACTGTAATAGACGTATTAGCAGTAATAGACGTATTACTGTAACAGACCTATTAGCAGTATTAGACGTATTACTGTAATAGACGTATTAGCAGTAATAGACGTATTACTGTAATAGACGTATTAGCAGTAATAGACGTATTACTGTAATAGATGTAATAGCAGTAAAAGACGTATTACTGTAATAGACGTATTAGCAGTAATAGACGTATTAGCAGTAATAGACGTATTACTGTAATAGACGTATTATCAGTAATTGACGTATTACTGTAATAGACGTATTAGCAGTAATAGACGTATTATCAGTAATTGACGTATTACTGTAATAGACGTATTAGCAGTAATAGACGTATTAGCAGTAATAGACGTATTACTGTAATAGACGTATTAGCAGTAATAGACGCATTACTGTAATAGACGTATTAGCAGTAATAGACGTATTACTGTAATAGACGTATTAGCAGTAATAGACGTATTACTGTAATAGACGTATTAGCAGTAATAGACGTATTACTGTAATAGACGTAATAGCACTAATAAGCGTATTACTGTAATAGACGTATTAGCAGTAATAGACGTATTACTGTAATAGACGTAATAGCACTAATAAGCGTATTACTGTAATAGACGTATTACTGTAATGGACATATTAGCAGTAATAGACGTATTACTGTAATAGACGTAATAGCACTAATAAGCGTATTACTGTAATAGCCGTATTACTGTAATAGACGTATTACTGTAATAGACGTATTACTGTAATAGACGTATTAGCAGTAATAGACGTATTACTGTAATAGACGTATTATCAGTAATTGACGTATTACTGTAATAGACGTATTAGCAGTAATAGACGTATTACTGTAATAGACGTATTACTGTAATAGACGTATTAGCAGTAATAGACGTATTACTGTAATAGACGTATTATCAGTAATTGACGTATTAGCAATAATAGACGTATTACTGTAATAGACGTATTAGCAGTAATAGACGTATTACTGTAATAGACGTATTAGCAGTAATAGACGAATTACTGTAATAGACGTATTAGCAGTAATAGACGTATTACTGTAATAGACGTATTAGCAGTAATAGACGTATTACTGTAATAGACGTATTAGCAGTAATAGACGTATTACTGTAATAGACGTATTAGCAGTAATAGACGTATTACTGTAATAGACGTATTAGCAGTAATAGACGTATTACTGTAATAGACGTAATAGCACGAATAAGCGTATTACTGTAATAGACGTATTAGCAGTAATAGACGTATTACTGTAATGGACCTATTAGCAGTATTAGACGTATTACTGTAATAGACGTATTAGCAGTAATAGACGTATTACTGTAATAGACGTAATAGCACTAATAAGCGTATTACTGTAATAGACGTATTAGCAGTATTAGACGTATTACTGTAATAGACGTATTAGCAGTAATAGACGTATTACTGTAATAGACGTATTAGCAGTAATAGACGTATTACTGTAATAGACGTATTAGCAGTAATAGACGTATTACTGTAATAGACGTATTATCAGTAATTGACGTATTACTGTAATAGACGTATTAGCAGTAATAGACGTATTAGCAGTAATAGACGTATTACTGTAATAGACGTATTAGCAGTAATAGACGCATTACTGTAATAGACGTATTAGCAGTAATAGACGTATTACTGTAATAGACGTATTAGCAGTAATAGACGTATTACTGTAATAGACGTATTAGCAGTAATAGACGTATTACTGTAATAGACGTAATAGCAGTAATAGACGTATTACTGTGATAGAAGTATTAGCAGTAATAGACGTATTATCAGTAATAGACGTATTACTGTAATAGACGTATTATCAGTAATTGACGTATTACTGTAATAGACGTATTAGCAGTAATAGACGTATCATCAGTAATTGACGAATTACTGTAATAGACGTATTAGCAGTAATAGACGTATTAGCAGTAATAGACGTATTACTGTAATAGACGTATTAGCAGTAATAGACGCATTACTGTAATAGACGTATTAGCAGTAATAGACGTATTACTGTAATAGACGTATTAGCAGTAATAGACGTATTACTGTAATAGACGTATTAGCAGTAATAGACGTATTACTGTAATAGACGTATTAGCAGTAATAGACGTATTACTGTAATAGACGTAATAGCACAAATAAGCGTATTACTGTAATAGACGTATTAGCAGTAATAGACGTATTACTGTAATAGACGTAATAGCACTAATAAGCGTATTACTGTAATAGACGTATTACTGTAATAGACATATTAGCAGTAATAGACGTATTACTGTAATAGACGTATTAGCAGTAATAGACGTATTACTGTAATTGACGTATTAGCAGTTATAGACGTATTACTGTAATAGACGTATTAGCAGTAATAGACGTATTAGCAGTAATAGACGTATTACTGTAATAGACGTATTATCAGTAATTGACGTATTACTGTAATAGACGTATTAGCAGTAATAGACGTATTATCAGTAATTGACGTATTACTGTAATAGACGTATTAGCAGTAATAGACGTATTAGCAGTAATAGACGTATTACTGCAATAGACGTATTAGCAGTAATAGACGCATTACTGTAATAGACGTATTAGCAGTAATAGACGTATTACTGTAATAGACGTATTAGCAGTAATAGACGTATTACTGTAATAGACGTATTAGCAGTAATAGACGTATTACTGTAATAGACGTAATAGCACTAATAAGCGTATTACTGTAATAGACGTATTAGCAGTAATAGACGTATTACTGTAATAGACGTAATAGCACTAATAAGCGTATTACTGTAATAGACGTATTACTGTAATGGACATATTAGCAGTAATAGACGTATTACTGTAATAGACGTAATAGCACTAATAAGCGTATTACTGTAATAGCCGTATTACTGTAATAGACGTATTACTGTAATAGACGTATTACTGTAATAGACGTATTAGCAGTAATAGACGTATTACTGTAATAGACGTATTATCAGTAATTGACGTATTACTGTAATAGACGTATTAGCAGTAATAGACGTATTACTGTAATAGACGTATTACTGTAATAGACGTATTAGCAGTAATAGACGTATTACTGTAATAGACGTATTATCAGTAATTGACGTATTAGCAATAATAGACGTATTACTGTAATAGACGTATTGGCAGTAATAGACGTATTACTGTAATAGACGTATTAGCAGTAATAGACGAATTACTGTAATAGACGTATTAGCAGTAATAGACGTATTAGCAGTAATAGACGTATTACTGTAATAGACGTATTAGCAGTAATAGACGTATTACTGTAATAGACGTATTAGCAGTAATA
>CANNZV010005815.1:0-23168 GCA_947561585.1 Caprella mutica | reverse complement strand
ATCAGTATTCACTAACTCTCGTCAGAATTAGAGATTTCCACTCTGGCTTGGAAACATCATTATGTTTTAAATCTGATGCATGTGCCCACTCTGCATAATGTGTCTCCCAGTCTGTATTTCATGATAAATTCCACTGACTTGTTGGTGGAATTTTTCTCTATAAAAATAATATTCTAGCCAAGTTGGTGGATTTTTAGCTATTCATTCCTATGTTACCATTAATTTTCGGTTGATAAATTGGGAAAATGTTTGTGGATCAGTCAAATTATTTTTTTTTGACTGATTTTTTCAGCTTTTTGAAAAAGTCAGTGGGATTTTGTCCACATTTCAAAGTATGGACAAAGTTGCCAGTATATTGGCGACTTTTGAGAGGTGAAATAAGTTGAAAAATATGTAAGTAAGAAGGTAATCACTAATAGATAGTCTCAAGAGATACACATGCATCAGACATGATGCATTAGGAAGTTTTCAAGTGTGAAATCTTCACTAGGAAGTCTAATTTCTTCTTTAAAGTATCTTAAATGTGGCAATCTTGATCCATTTTCTCACTAAACTGGCGACTTTCCTGCCACACTTTGAAACATGGGATTTTGTGCACTAAATACAGACTGGTGTGTCTCTTGTCAGTCCATGTTTCAGAGGCTGGAAATTTGTAAGCCAATTTTTGAGCCAAAATTTCACAAAAATTCTGAGCCAAGTCAATTTGGCTCATTTTCCGAAGATTTCAAGCCAAAATTAACATGGGAACATAGGAATTAATTCAAAATTTTAAGCCAATTAGACATATCTGAGTTTCGACTTTTTAAAATCTAAGCCAATTAATTGGCTTTAACTGACATACTCTGTGAAATGGTTGTCAGTGTCCCGCAACTAGTTTGAGAGTATGTAACAAGTCGCCGATTAATTGTCGACTTAAAATTAGTGAAAATAAGTATCTTTCACATATATAGACAACTAATGAGTACTTTAATCAGATTTAATATTAAAATTGGTGACTCAAGAATCATGTATAAACGGCAGAAAGCAGCTTTGTTGAAATGTAAACAAAGCCGCCATAGCCATTTTGTTTTAATATGGCACGATGTATTATGTATATCAGTTTTCTGTGAAAGATTGCAATCTTTTGTTATGAATGATGTTGACACTACTTGTCATTTTAATTCGATACTCTCCGACTAATTATCAGGGAAAAAAATGAATAACTATGAAAGAAAGTATGCCTCTCTGTGTCTGTCACCACTCTGGAAAATACCTTAGGCTAACAGATGAATTATACAGTTCCCATTAATTTATTACTGTATTTTAAGGTTTGCTAAACTCCAGCAGAGTGATTAATCCATCAGAAAAGACCACTTTTCCAGAGTAGCTCTGTGATTGGCTGGTATCAGTTGTACGCCTCTCTCTGATTGGCTGATACGCTCTCAATTATATATTAAGGTATGTTTACTTTTGATAATTAGGGTCACGCAGGAAAATGCGGCCCTTTAATTTTTAATTGCGGCCCCCTCATGAGAGTTTAAAACATTCTAAACCAAAATGTTGCATAGCTATTAATTTTTAATTGCGGCCCCCTCATGAGAGTTTAAAACATTCTAAACCAAAATGTTGCATAGCTATCATAATAAGCACAGTGCAAGCTACAATTTATTACTTTGTTTTTAACGAGTTTTTTGAGGCTATGTTGTTAAAGGCCGCAGTTAGTTAGTGGGCCGCAATTTATCTGCTTGACCCTAGGTAGGTATAATAATATAGGTATTGACTGTCGACTTTCAAAATTGGAATTAAATTTTGACGACTGGCAACTGCATTACTAATTTTTGTTGATTTATTTTTGAAAAAAAAAAAGATATATTGGCGACTCAATGAACATTCTCTGAAACTAGGCCGCAGAGTTAAAAAAAATTCTGAAATTGGGCTCAGATTGGTCGCAGAGTCTTGGAAAAATGTTCCATAGCATTGATATTTGATAGCATATTCTGCAGTCTGGGCATTATTAACCAGACTGTATTTCATGGTAAATTTCATTATTCCACTGACCCTAGTTTAAGAGTATGTACCAAGTCACCGATTAATTGTCGACTTAAAGTTTGTGCAAATAAGTATCTTTCACATATATAGACAACTAATGAGCACTTTAATTAAATTTAAAATTAAAATTGGTGACTCATAATCATAAACAGCAGAATCGTGAATCTTTGTTGAAATGTAAACAAAGCAGCCATTTTGTTTTGATATGGCGCTCCACGCATGCTAGTCTGTATTTGGGGCGAAGAATTCCACTGACTTTTAGAAAAAAATGAATAAATTCACCATAAATTTCCAGTATTTTGGCTGATCCACCAATATTTTCCCAATTCATCCACCAAAAATTAATGGTAACATAGGAATAAATAGTTAAAAATCCACTGACTTTGCCAGAATATTATTTTCAGAGGAAAAAATTCCACCGACATGTCGGTGGAATTTACCATGAAATACAGACTGGCATGCACGATGTACAATTCAAATTGTATATGGGTTTTCTGTTTTCGGTGTTCTTTTGTTATGAATGATGTGGTCACTACTTGTCATTTTAATTTGATGCTCTCTGACTTATTATCGGAAAACAAAAACAAATGAATAACTATGAAAGAAAGTATGCCTCTCTCAGGCTCTCTGTGATTGGCTGATATCAGTTGTATGCCTCTCTCTGATTGGCTGATACACTCTCAATTAATTTAGGTAGGGTCATGCAGGTAAATTGATGCCCACTCACTAACTGCAGCCTCTAACAACTGAAAGATCATAGCTTCAAAACTTAAATTAATGAGTTATAGCATTCACTGTGCTTCTTTTGATAGCTATGCAACATTTTAATGTATTTTCTATTCAAAATGTTTTAGAGACTCTCTTGAGAGGGCCAGTCTGCAGAATGCGTCTCTTCTCCCGCAGAGACTTTAATTTGAGAGAGAGCTACTCTCTGACTCTCAGCAGCAGATTCAGAATCTCCAGCAGCTAAATTGATGGTAACATAGGAATTAATTCAAAATCTCCCGCAGCTAAATTAATGGTAACATAGGAATTAATTAAAGATCTCCCGCAGAGATCTCTAATTTCTAAAATTCAGTCAAAAACTCCCGCAGAGAGTCTTGGAAAAATGTTTCATATTCTGCAGACTGGTGAGAGGGCTGCAATTGAAAATTAAACGGCCGCAATTTACCTGCGTGACCCTAGTTATAATAATATAGGTATATTGACGACTGTCGACTTTCAAAAGTTGGAATTAAATAATGACGACTGGCGACTGCATTACTAATTTTTGTTGATTTATTTTTGAAAAAAATATATATATTGGCGACTCAATGAACATTCTCTAAAACTAGGAGTTCCTGCAGTCTGGTATAATTGTATATCAGTTTTCTGTGAAAGATTACAATCTTTTGTTATGAAAGATGTGGACATGTGGTCACTACTTATTTAAATTTGATGCTCTTGGACTAATTATCGGCCATGTTACAGAGTATGTCAGTTAAAGCCAATTAATTGGCTTAAATTTCTTAAGGTCAAAACTCAGATATGTCTAATTGGCTTAAAATTTTGAATTAATTCCTATGTTCCCATGTAAATTTTGGCTTGCAATCTTCAAAAAATGAGCCAAATTGGCTTGGCTTAGAATTTTTATAAAATTTTGGCACATAAATTGGCTTAAAATTTTCCACCCTCTGAAACATGGATTATCGGGAAAAAAAACAAATGAATAACTATGAAAGAAAGTATGCCTCTCTCAGACTCTGTGATTGGCTGGTATCAGTTGTATGCCTCTCTCTGATTGGCTGATAGACTCTCAATTATATATTAAGATTTTTGATAATAAGGTAGCCGGTAGATATAATAATATAGGTCTTAGGTATATTGACGACTGTCTACTTTCAAAATTGGAATTAAATTTTGATGACTGGCGTCTGGCGACTGCATTACTAATTTTAGTTAACTTATTTATGAAAAAAAAAAAGATATATTGGCGACTCGATGAACATTCTCTGAAAGTTGAAACTAGGCTAGGGTCATGCAGGTATAATGCGGCCCCCCGAGTAACTGCGTCCACAAAGAACTGAAACTCTTATAAAAATCAGGGGCATTCACTAATTTATGGATGAAACAAACATTGGAAGAACCAATATAGTAACGATATAAAATATTATCATATGACAACGTTACGCGTATTTGAAGGATTTCAAATTGGCCTAATTCAGTTTCAAAACGGCTTTTGTGACATAAGGACGTGTAAAAATAACTAGCAGCACTGCAAGATTTCGAATCATAAAATTGTTCTAAAGTGTGTATTTTGCCATCATGTGCCAGGTAAGATATATGAAACAGTTCTTTAGAGTCCACAGAATTAATTTATATTAATAAATAACTGATCATGCACATTTTTTTAACTCATATGAAGAGGGCCGCGCATCCAGATAATTTCCTTTGGTGTTGGAGCTAATGCGACCAGCCTGATGCTATTTATTCATAATTTTTTCAGAATTTAGTGACAGGTGGCCGCATTAATATCACGATCTAATACAACTTGCGGCTCTGACATTAATTATTGTTTGTATGGCGATATAAATGCGTCATCCTGCCGTAATAACTTGAATATAATATTTATAAAATAGTCATATGCAATATCTCTTTTATATTTCTATTTCGCGGCAGAGGGCCATAACTTATATCTATACTAGAATCAAATGCTTTTAAGTGGTCGAAATTTACACATATGCTCATAGATTTATAAATATTGGTTGCATATTTACAAATTACAGCAAAACCTCGTAGTAGACCAGAGTTGCGTTCCAAGTTGGCTTGGTCTAGTGATATAGTAGTTTCGTACTAGAAAATAAGCGGTGACTATGCTAATTCGATAACTCTATTTGTTTATCGAGAATTTAATGACGAATAAAACATAAATTTTGAGGGGAAAGAAACATTTAAGAACAAGATGTACATTTACTTTGTTTGAATTATTATTAATATAATATTTTTCTAAAATAAACTGAATATGGTGAAACACAATGAAATTCATATGGTGAAACACAATGAATTTCATATGTTTTCAAACATAAATAATAGCTAGTTTCAATAATTTTAATTGTTTATTTATAGTACAAAAATGGATGAATTATAAATTGAATACAAGGCTTAATGGTGAGAGATTTACTCATTGGCACATTTCAGATTATTTAACCGGTCACTGTATGATAGCTGTATTATTGCTGTATTTACTTACGTAAATTCACTTCGAGAAATTATTTTAAAATTGTAATGTTAGTTGAAATATGTATAAATATTTCAGTATGCCAAAAACATCAGGAATGAAAAAAAAATCTGCAAATAGACGGATGAATTACTCGAAAGTGTCTCTGGAGTCAGCCATTCAAGACATTGAAAATGGAATGTCGAACAGACAGGCATCCAAACAATATGGAATCCCGAGAGCCACTCTTTTCGATAAATGCAGTGGTCGAAGACCAATAAATGTCATTGTCGGCCACCCTCCATATTTGACTCGAGATGAAGAAGCTGAGTTGGTTCAGTAAGTGCTGTTGATCAGTATTGGATACAATTTTATTAATTATGATAAGCTAAAATACTATGGGTTATATTTTACAGATGGGTTAAATCAATGAACAAGAGAGGACTTCCACCTAGAAAAGACGAAATTTTGGAAACTGTCCAACGTATGATCAAATCTGTACCTGAAAGAAAGACACCATTTAAAGATGGAAAACCAGGAGGGTATTGGTGGAGAGTAAGTTTTAATAGTATGTAATATGATTATTGAAATTTCTACTGTGTTGAATGTACTGAAAAGTCCAATCATTAATGAAATTCATCAAATTTTATAATCTTTCTATTATCTCAGGGGTTCTTGGGTCGTCACCCAGACGTCTGGTTCGCAGAGTTATATCGCAATTTAACTGATGATGGTTTATTAGATATATTGACTGATCCTTCGAGGATCTTTAATGCAGATGAAGCCGCTATCTAATTATGTCCGAAATCTTTGAAAGTCATTGGAATAAGAGGGATGCGAAATTGCTATGAAGTATCACCGGGCTCTGAAAAATCTAATTTAACATTCTTAGCAACCATTTCTGCTACAGGAGACATGGCATGTCTGACTGTTCTTTATCCCTACATTAGATTACCTAATGATATTAAAGAAAGTTTTCCCCGACTGATTTTTGCTTACTAAAAAATGAATCTGGCTGGATAACAGCAGATACATTTTGTTCGTTCATTAAAGACTACTTCGATCCCTGGTTGATTGAAAAAAACATTCAGAAACCAGTTATGTTATTTTTAGACGGACATCGATCTCAAATGACGTTGGAGCTCTCTGCAATATCGGAAGATTGTGGCATCATTATTTATAGACTTTCACCTAATACAACACATATACTCCAACCTGCCGACGTTGGATTTTTCAAAGGATTGAAAGAGTATTTTAGGAAGATTTGTTACAACAAACAACGTACGTCTCCTAATCATGATGTGAAGAGAAGGGACGTTGCTCCAAGATTAAAAGAAGCTCTTCAGTTGATTAAACCACAATCAATAGTAAATTCGTTCAAAAACTGTGGCCTCTTTCCCTTGAATGTCGAGGCCATCGATTTTACCAAATGTGTGGAGGTAGAGGAACGTCATGATAATCAAGAGACTGCAAATTCTGAGGAAATTGATAATATTCAATTTTTGAAAGAAGAATACTCATTTGCTAAGAAAGTACTGGAGCAACATATTGGAAAACATAAGTTAAATGAAAATAAAACTTGTCGAACGACTTTGTCCAAAGATTTGTATGATGTGTACACAGAAATTAAGAACAAGGCAAATCTAAACAATAATGTATCTCTAGCGAACAATGATATACAAATAACAGAAGGTCATGACAATCCCGTCATTCAGTTAGACTAATCTACTGTATACCTACCCTCAGCAGAGAGAAATATTGGATCTGAACTGCAATCTATCGTCGTGTCCCTCTCTACTTTTGAAACTCCTGTCCAGCCTTCGATCACTCATCAGCCTTCAACCACCCCGCAACCTTCAATCCCTGATCAACATTCAACCTCCCATCAACCTTCAACCTCCCATCAACCTTCAACCTCCCATCAACCTTCAACCTCCCATCAACATTCAACCTCCCATCAACCTTCAACCTTTCATTAACCTTCAACCTTTCGTCAACCATCAACCTTCAACCTTTCGTCAACCATCAACCTTCAACCTCTGGTCAACCTTCAACCTCTGGTCAACCTTCAACCTCTGGTCAACCTTCAACCTCTCGTCAACCTTCAACCTCTCGTCAACCTTCAACCTCTCGTCAACCTTCAACCTCTCGTCAACCTTCAACCTCTCATCAACCTTCAACCTCTCATCAACCTTCAACCTTCCATCAACCTTCAACTTCCTTCTAATATTCAACCTCTAAGGAGAACGAGTGTTGTCGCAAGAAGTCAAGCTGTGGACTTATGCAAAGGCCAAATCGAAAATTCACCTTATCATGAATGGGCGAACAAAGATGATATTTTTCGTTCTCCAAAGATAACCAATAGTAAAAAGTCATCTGAAAAATCTCCATTTCAGATTACAGGCGCCAAATTCAGAAAATTTAAAATCGAACAAGAGAAAATGAGCAAATCTAGCAAAATCAATAAGAAGAGGAAAGGTAAAGTGAATGAAGACAACTGGTGTTGTATATATTGTTACAAGACCTGGCAAGAAGACCAAGATGATGAAAATGAGGCAACTTGGATCGAATGTAACATTTGTAATTTTAGTTTAAATGTATTACACACTCTTATATATGTTTAATGTTAACTTCCTGTTAGATTAGCTGAGCTATATTAATTACCTATTGTTTAAATAACAATGTATTACTTTTATGAGAAACAGACTTAAGGGTTAAAGTCCGAACACAGTTCCGGTGCGTCTTAAATAGCACCGTATGTAAATTCTTTAGTTAGTCTGTCTTTTACATTACTCCGTAAGAGATGTGCTCCACACATCTCTCTAATAAACTTCTAAACTGTAAAACATATAATACTCTTCAAAATAAACTCTATGTCTTAACGTTGTTAACCCACTATAATTTAACCTAATTATAACACCATCAACCTTCAACCTCTCGTCAACCTTCAACCTCTCATCAACCTTCAACCTCTCATCAACCTTCAACCTCTCATCAACCTTCAACCTTCAACTTCCTTCTAATATTCAACCTCTAAGGAGAACGAGTGTTGTCGCAAGAAGTCAAGCTGTGGACTTATGCAAAGGCCAAATCGAAAATTCACCTTATCATGAATGGCGAACAAAGATGATATTTTTCGTTCTCCAAAGATAACCAATAGTAAAAAGTCATCTGAAAAATCTCCATTTCAGATTACAGGCGCCAAAATCAGAAAATTTAAAATCGAACAAGAGAAAATGAGCAAATCTAGCAAAATCAATAAGAAGAGGAAAGGTAAAGTGAATGAAGACAACTGGTGTTGTATATATTGTTACAAGACCTGGCAAGAAGACCAAGATGATGAAAATGAGGCAACTTGGATCGAATGTAACATTTGTAATTTTAGTTTAAATGTATTACACACTCTTATATATGTTTAATGTTAACTTCCTGTTAGATTAGCTGAGCTATATTAATTACCTATTGTTTAAATAACAATGTATTACTTTTATGAGAAACGGACTTAAGGGTTAAAGTCCGAACACAGTTCCGGTGAGTCTTAAATAGCACCGTATGTAAATTCTTTAGTTAGTCTGTCTTTTACATTACTCCGTAAGAGATGTGCTCCACACATCTCTCTAATAAACTTCTAAACTGTAAAACATATATTACTCTTCAAAATAAACTCTATGTCTTAACATTGTTAACCCACTATAATTTAACCTAATTATAACAGGTTATGGGCCCAGAACGATAAAAGTTTATAAATCAAATTATGTATAAAAACACTTAGAAGTATATTTGAGTAATCAAGTGACTTATGTACAGTGAATAAGTGTTAAACTCGATGGCACATATACGCACGAATGTTTGTGTAAGCATATCTTGCTAATGCGCTATTGAGGTCAATAATATTGACTGATATCTCGGTCTGTACTTGTTAGTCTCGTATAATTATTCATTATTCTTTGCGGAAGAGGTGTCAAGAGAAGGTCACAAATTACCTTTAAATCTGTGACTTTATCCTTTGGTAAACAGTCTTTCAAGAAAAGGTTCTTGCGAACTAAGACTGTGTTGCTGTTCCAATTTGAATATTAATAATTATATTCTGTGAATTTATTCTTATGAAATAGAATAATTATTCCTGATTAAAAAATATCAATTCAGTTAAACAGTAAATCAATTTAACTGCTTTGTTTGTTTATGTTTGTTAAGTATTGAATGATAATAAATACTTGAAAACATGTCTTCAAATAAGTTACCGGGGATTGTTCCCCTAGACGGAAATAATTACCCTACATGGAGCGTACAAATGAAAATGTACTTCTTAAGAATAGTAAGTACTGGCAGATATAGTACTATCTATTTCACAGGATCAATTGTACATAGTTGGACAACCCACGGATCCACGCGTTGTCTGGACCACCCTTCAAGAAACGTTTCAGAAAAACACGTGGGCGAACAAACTTCGTCTGAAGAAGAAACTCTACAATTTGAAATTGAAATCTCCTGAACTACTCAACTCCCATTTGAAAGAACTAACTGAAGTTTTTCAAGAGCTGGCCTTGTTGGATCAAGCGGTCAGTGAAGAGGATAAAGTTATTTGTCTACTATCATCCTTACCAGAGCAGTTTGAAGTGTTAGTTACTGCACTTGAAGCACAGTCAAACATTCCTAACTGGAATACCGTAGCTGACACACTCCGGAGAGAAACTGAAAAGTTGAGTATTAAATCCAATGATGGTTTGGCATTATCAAATACACAGATTGATGCAGCAGTAAATAAACAGTCAATTAAGTGTCATTTTTGTAAGAAATTAGGCCACGTGAAGAAAGACTGCTTTAAATTTAAACGGTATTCTCAAACTAACAGAACTCAAAATCAGCCTAATGATGTAAACGTAAGTCATATAGAACTTAATCACACAATGTATGCTAATGCTAGCGCTCTTTGTAACAAATATGTCGACAATAATATTTGGATAATAGATTCAGGCTCTTCATCACACATGAGTGGTGATAAAAATTTATGTAGAGATTTTGCAAATATTACCAAACCTATAAATGTTCAAGTAGGCAATGGAGCTGTTTTGCAAGCTATTTCACTAGGAAATGTTTCTGTTATTGTGAATATACCAGGTGGTGGAAGTAGAAAATGTACAATAAATGATGTATTATATTTGCCAAGTCTAGCTTTTAATCTACTATCAGTGTCAAAAATGACAAATAATAATAAATCTATTATATTTGAAAATGATAAATGTAAAATATTGAACGAAAATAAAGAGTTAATTGCTGTGGCTCACTGTGTTGGTCAACTCTATTATCTACATACTTTAGTTCATAAAGCTGCTGTAACGATTGATCAAAATAAAGTAAACCTTCTATGGCATAGAAGGCTTGGTCATATAGGTAACGACAACTTGACTAAAATGATCCGAACTAAATCAGTTAATGGTCTGGATAGTAAATTAAAGGCTATAGAAGGTGTGTGTGAACACTGCTGTAATGGGAAAATGCATAAAATACCATTTTCTACAAGCATTAAGAAAAATTGTAAACCTCTTGATTTAATCCACACAGATGTCTGTGGGAAAATTACTCCCACTTCCAGGGGTAATAATTCATATTTTCCGACCTTTATTGATCATGCTACTCGATACTCCTGGATATATGTTATTGCCCATAAGAGTGATGTGTTTCAGAAGTTTTTGGAATGGAAAGCAATGGTTGAAAATATTTACGAAAGAAAAATTTAAACCTTGCAGTCAGATAATGGAGGAGAATATACCTCAAATAAGTTTGAATCATATCTACGCAATGAAGGTATAATTCACCAGAAATCTATTCCTAAAACTCCTGAACAAAATGGGTTAGCTAAAAGATTTAATAGAACTATTATGGAAAAAGTTAGATGTATGTTATCTGATTCAGGAATTGATAAGGAATTCTGGGGTGAAGCACTATATACTGCAAATTACCTTAATAATAGATGCATTAATTCATTTTTAGTTAATAAAACTCCATATGAAGCATTAAATCTTAGAAAACCCAATGTAAAGCATGTAAAAATTTTTGGATGCACTGCTTATGCTCACATCCCTCGAGATGAACGATCAAAATTAGAAAATAAAGCTACCAAATGCCTGTTTCTTGGTTATGGCACTGTTACTAAAGGGTATAAGATGTATGATGTTGAATCTAAAAGAATCTTCTTTTCCAGGAATGTAACCTTTGATGAATCAGTTTCATCTAAGATTGAGACCCCTCAACTGATTGAGACCTCTACCTGTCCACTGGTGTTCCCTTCAGAAGATTCAGAACCTGCAGGCTCGGAGATTCAAACTCCTGACAATAATCCTCCAGTTGCACCTGAGGCGCAACCTGAACCAGCTATCAGACCAGATGAGGATCATCCTGAACTGGAAAATAGACGATCGACTAGAACGCGTCGAGCTCCTGTCAGATACGGTAGTTGGGATTGTAGCCTTGATCCGTTTGAAGAGGAGGGTTTATTAGTCAATGGGAATATCAATATCGAACCTAGATCGGTATCTGAGGCTCTTAATAGCGGTTCTGAATCCTCTAAATGGAAACTTGCCATGGAGAGGGAATGAAATGCTTTTGAAAAACATAAAGTTTTTGAACTCGTAAAACCTACCTCAGACTTAAACATCATTAAATCTAAATGGGTGTTTAAAAAGAAAAAGGGATCTGATGGTAGAGTGGTTTCATATAAAGCTAGATTAGTCGCTCAGGGTTTTTTACATAGACCTGGAATCGACTATGATGAAATTTTTGCTCCTGTAGTGAGATTTGAATCGGTGCGAACCATGTTATCTTTAGCAGCTAACCAAAAATTATTTGTACATCACTTGGATGTCAATTCTGCTTTTTTGAATGGGGATCTCAAAGAAAATGTTTATATTAGACAGCCTCCTGGCTATGCTATTCCAGGAAAAGAAGATTTAGTATGTAAACTAAATAAATCTATGTATGGGTTAAAACAATCACCCAAATGTTGGAATGATGCTTTGGATGCATATCTTAAATCCTTAGGATTTATTCAGTCCTCTTGTGACTCATGTATATATGTTAAAGTAATCAATAACTCTCCATGCTTCATTTCTGTGTATGTAGATGATATTATTGTAGCATGTAAGAACTATGATGACCTGACTAAAATCAAGATTGATTTAAGTGCTAAATTTGAGATGAAAGACTTAGGAAAATTATCCTATTTCTTAGGCATAAAAGTCGTACAAGACGAAAATAAAATATCATTAAATCAATCTTCATTTGTCAACGATTTATTAGATAGATTTGAATTCAATAATTGTAAACCAGTATCCAATCCTGCTGATGTTAATTCTCATTTGGAACCAACTACTGATGATTGTGAACTAGTAGATAAAACTAAATATCAGTCAGCTATAGGTGCTTTACTTTATCTATCTACTAAAACTAGGCCTGACATAACTTATGCAGTTGGAAATGTATCTAAATTTTGTTCCAATCCAAACACTAAACACTGGTCTGCAATTAAGAGAATATTTAGATACCTAAAGGGCACACCTGATCTTGGCATTACATATGGTAATGAAGATTCTGATTTGATAGGTTATTCTGATGCTGACTGGGCAGGTAACAGAGTTGATAAGAAAAGTACTTCTGGCTAATGCTTTCTGTTAAATAATTCAATTATTTCTTGACGCTCTGTGTAACAGTCATGTGTTGCTTTATCAACGGCTGAAGCTGAATATGTTTCCCTCTCTGGTGCCTCCCAAGAAGCTGTATTTCTAAATAAATTACTATTAGATCTTAAAGTACCTAATAAGAATCCTATCGTTTTGTTTGAGGATAATCAGTCAGCAATTTGTATTGCTAAAAATGCTAAAAATCATCCTAGATCGAAACACATTGATATTAAATTTCATTACATTAGATCTTGTTGCTTCAAACAAAATTAAACTTGTTTATTGCCCCGGTGAAATTATGCTTGCTGACATATTTACCAAACCTCTGCCTACTGATAGATTTACTAAATTAGTTGAATTAATAGGCATGAAAAATATATAATGTCGTGTGAGGAGGAGTGTTGGAATTTTAGTTTAAATGTATTACACACTCTTATATATGTTTAATGTTAACTTCCTGTTAGATTAGCTGAGCTATATTAATTACCTATTGTTTAAATAACAATGTATTACTTTTATGAGAAACGGACTTAAGGGTTAAAGTCCGAACACAGTTCCGGTGCGTCTTAAATAGCACCGTATGTAAATTCTTTAGTTGGTCTGTCTTTTACATTACTCCGTAAGAGATGTGATCCACACATCTCTCTAATAAACTTCTAAACTGTAAAACATATAATACTCTTCAAAATAAACTATGTCTTAACGTTGTTAACCCACTATAATTTAACCTAATTATAACACCATCAACCTTCAACCTCTCGTCAACCTTCAACCTCTCATCAACCTTCAACCTCTCTTCAACCTTCAACTTCCTTCTAATATTCAACCTCTAAGGAGAACGAGTGTTGTCGCAAGAAGTCAAGCTGTGGACTTATGCAAAGGCCAAATCGAAAATTCACCTTATCATGAATGGCGAACAAAGATGATATTTTTCGTTCTCCAAAGATAACCAATAGTAAAAAGTCATCTGAAAAATCTCCATTTCAGATTACAGGCGCCAAAATCAGAAAATTTAAAATCGAACAAGAGAAAATGAGCAAATCTAGCAAAATCAATAAGAAGAGGAAAGGTAAAGTGAATGAAGACAACTGGTGTTGTATATATTGTTACAAGACCTGGCAAGAAGACCAAGATGATGAAAATGAGGCAACTTGGATCGAATGTAACATTTGTAAAAAATCAAATGCACTTTACGTAAAGTGTATCCCTAAGGTGCATCATTTAAACATAATTCAGAGTTGCTTGATGGAACTGACGATGTTCAATTTATATGTGAGGCATGTGAGGTCAGTCAGCCAAAATAATATTTGTTTAATAAAGTCATTAAACAATATATTAACCATTTAAAATCAAACCATTTTCCTAGATGTATTTCAATATATTTGTAATTTACGCTTTAATTTAATATGAGATCTTTTCTTCAAAATAAAGCAACCAATATTCACGTATAATATATTATATAAATGTATATTTCTGGTTGTGATAATGCAAAGTATCTCTTGTTATGATAGGAGTAACTAATATATTTTTTGTTAGTAAGTAGGATGTAGTGTTATTGATTCTGCTATTCATTGAATCTGACTTTATTAATAATAAAAATAACTAACTTATCCATAGTATTTTCATTTGATACATAATATTTTGTTCTAATTAAATATATTCAACAATGAATTGTATAGTTATATGAATAATATATTGAATCACAACCATAAGTCATAATTTCAAATTGGTCAGGATTATTTGAATGAGTTGCATTATTCGTCAAGAACATTTATAATATTTAACAAATACTTATACTTTATTCGGTAATGTATTTTCAACATCTCAGTTATATATTTCCTTAGTTATTGGGCTTTTCGTGAAAACCCTGCCGTAAAAACATAGTAAACCATGCCGCAATTGAAAATCAGTAGGCCGCGATTGGTAAGCATTCCGTAGATGATAATTAGGAGTTTGTGAGAGAGGCGTCACTTTATGAAGTGGTTGAGTATTATATAGAAACTGTTCATATGAAAATTGTGCTTCTTATGGTATATAACATCTTAATATATGTTCAGTCAAGTAGAAATTAGAACCTTTATCGTGAGAAAAGTCTCTTAAAAGGCCGCAATTTACTTGCGTGACCCTACTGACAATTCCAGTCTGCAGAACATAGGACATTGTTAACATTTTCTGTGCAAGTAATCCTTAATTTTTTATTTCCTATATCATATAGATGATATTGGTGTGGACGTTGTTGTGTGTGGACGTGCGACGCTCCTCAAATTTTTGTTTACGTTTTTACTACATTTCGTCCTTTGTAAGCGAGTCTCAATGCACCGTAACAAAATAAAGTTTCAAGAGATAACTTCTGGTTCATGGAATAATATTTTGCGAATATTTCGAGATCACTCAATCCAATGCTCAAAACTGCTGACGAGCACAGATGGTTACACAGCCTTCTGTAATTCTGATTCAGATGTTGACAAACTATTTTCGACAGCCGTACATGATCAATTGAAAGCAGGTGTCTATACCGGTAATTCCACAAAGTCTCCAGGCATGTCGCACTGTTGTTGTGAATGGTATAGATGAGACTATAACTTCTTTTTCATGTGCTGATATCTTGAAGGAAATGAATTCACAAAACTCAGACTGGTTGCATGTCACTGAAGTAATAAAATTCAAGTCTAACAGAGGGTTCAAGTTCGTTTGTGATAGTTCTGCTATGGTTCAGCAGTGCTTGCTGGCTGGTTTCTATGTATTTAATTTGAGTATTCGCCCTAGTACATTGACACAGGATAAGCATATAGAAGTCTAATAATGCTATCGTTGTTACGCTATAGGAGATCATTTGGTTGCTAATTGTAACAAGCCATCTGACTACAAAATCTGCTCCAATTGTACAAGCAGGGGCCATACATTCAAGGACTGTCCCACACCTTACTTCAAGAGTTGCATTAATTGTGATGTGTCCTCTCACCATACGTTGGCCTTTAGCTGCCCAAAAAGAAAACTATTCATCACCAGTAGGAAGAACGCTAATAGAACCAGTCAATCCACCGCAACGAATGTAAGCTCTCTATTCACTAATCGAAACTACTCAGAAATAATGAAATCAACGAATGTAAACTCCATGTTCATCAATCAAAACTACTCAGATATAGTGTAATCAAGGAATACTTTGCAGTCCAATCTAATTATTGCCCATATACTCCTCAAAATCGCCCAAGAATAAACAAAGGACTGTTCTGACTCATTTGAGAGTCTACTAAATGCACTATTCGCAGAGAACAATCTACCGTCAATTAAATTAAATTCACTGCGAAATGAGAGAATAAGTGATCGAAAGGAAGTGCCTTTGACCTCCAGTAATTGTGATGAAATAAAATTAAATGTTTCTTCAAACTTATTAGCATCCAGTAATTTTGATGAAATAAGACCAAGTGTTTCCTCTAACTTTTTAACCACCCCCAACAGCACTACCAAGAAAACACCCACACAGTGTTCGGAATCCACCTCCCAGTCCACCGGCTCTTCCCTCTCTATCAGTAACGCTCCTCCCAGTCCCAGCAAAACTAAATTCCCTAAAACAGCCCACTCTTACCAGCCTATATCTATTAAAATATTCAAAAGATCTGACTGTAATAAGGAAATTACAAGGAAAATGTGAAAAAACTGGCTAGTGACGGAAAAATATTGTTGGTGTCTGAGAACTTGAATGAGACAGAATGTTTGGATATGTTGACTGATACCTCTTTTGACTCCGGTTCTATTTTCTCTAATGTTCTGTCACTACCTATAGATATTTTTGTGTAAAAGTTAAATGAAAAACTTGAAAGTTCTGCATCAAATAGCGGCTATCATACAAGAAGAAACAATGAGCATCAACCCTGACATGGATCAAGTTATCTCTGATACTAATAGCTTTTTCGGCTCTCTCAGTGTACAAGAGTTTAATGAAACTGTGTCAGTTTCGAAGCAGGACAATCTAGTGATGCTACAACTGAATATTAGGTCATTTAGTGCTAATTATGATTATTTTGCTGCATTTGTTGATTCTCCGAGTTTAAACCTCATGTTATTCTACTGTCGGAGACTTGGTTTAAGAAAGACAGTCTGTGTGAAATTAATATGTATAACTCGTACCACACATATCGTAGTGATAGAGTAGGTGGAGGTGTATCTATCGATATATGTCAGTAAGGAGTTAGAGGGTAAAGTTTTAGAAAATTATTGTTTTTGTAATAATGATATGGAGGTGTGCTCGGTGTCTGTAACAGTTAAAACAAATGAATTTATTGACATTGTCTGTGTCGAATCTCTACCGAGGTTGAACGCATCATCGAATCATTACCCAATAAAACCTCTGGTTTATATTGTGTACCAACCTTTATTTACAAAATATTGAAATCGCAAATCAGTTCAATATTAAGTTGTTTGTTCAATTTATCTGTGAGCCAGGGTATGTTTCCTTCTCCCTTGAAGATTGCACGTGTTACACCTATTTTTAAGTCAGGTTCGAAGTCCCTGGTTGAGAACTACAGACCAATATCAATCCTGTCTTTCATGTCTAAGCTTTTTGAGAAATTGATGTCAAAGAGATTGAACAAGTTTTTGTTTAATTCTAAGATTCTGAAGGATAATCAATTTGGTTACAGAGAGAATTCTTGCACATCGGATGCTGTTATTTAATTTTTGAATGATGCGTGTAGAACTCTAGAAAATAAGAATCATTTGTTGGTTGGTTGCCTTGATTTTTCAAAGGCATTTGATACTTTGCACCATAGTCTACTATTGTCGAAGTTGAAGCATATAGATGTGCGCGGTATAGCTTTATATTGGTTTAAATCTTACTTAGAATTGAGATCCCAGAGAGTTTGCTTGGGGGGTAATATCTCAGATTCGCGTATCCTTTCAACTGGAGTACCCCAGGGATCAGTCTTGGGTCCCACACTCTTCAATATTTACATTGCGGACATGTCCAATGTCTACACTGAAGTGAAATTTCTTCACTATGCTGATGATACAAATCTTTATTTGCATGGAACTAGTGTTGAAGTTATGGTCGACAAAATTAAGGATTGCTTGCCCTTTATTTCATAGCTAGCAAACTAGTTTTGAATGTTTCAAAGACAAAGTGTATGATCGTGAGTAATACTTTGAATGCCGTTGAGGTGCCGCCAATTACATACGATGGTACAAATGTCGAATTGGTTAACTCAGTTAGGTTTCTTGGTGTAATTATAGATAGCAAGTTGAAATTCAGGGAACATGTTGAATATGTATCAGGTAGGATGTCACAAGCAATTGGTGCGATACGAAGGATAAGTTATCTTGTTCCGGACCAGATTTTGTTGACGCTTTACTACAGTCTCGTTTACCCATATATGACATATTGTATTTTAGTTTGGGGCAACTCTAGTATCGAGAATGTTAATATGATTTCTAGGCTACAACTGAGGTTTGCAAAGATGCTTTACAAGAGAGGTCATGCTGTCCCATTCTTTCAATTTAGCTTGCTGTCCTTCGAATCTCTTTTTAAATATTTCTCTATCTTGAAACTGTATCAGTTCTATAAAATGAATCGACATGCTTATTTTGGGAACATTGTTAGTAATCTTATACCAACTCATGATTACAGGACTCGTTTCATGTACCATAATAACATTTTGCTACCAACATCTAGACTCTCTCTAACTCATAGGAATTTTTTATTTATTGCTATAAATCTTTGGAATTCACTTCCACCATACTTGAAAGAAATAAATTCCTACAATATTTTTAAAGCTAACATTAGAAAGTATTTCTCAAGTAACTGAAATATTAAGGTTTATAAAGCTATTCCCAATTTGTATATTCAATGAAGTATTTTTTTTAATGTTTATATTTTTAATGTTTGATGAAATGAACCAGTCTGTATTTTGTGGTAAATTCCACCAACATGTTGGTGGAATTTTTTCCCCTATGAAATAATGAAAATAATATTCTGGCAAAGTCAGTGGATTTATAGCTATTTATTCCTATGTTGCCATTAATTTTTAGTGGAAAAATGGGTAAATGTTTGTGGATCAGTCAAATTACTGGAAATTTATAGTGGATTATTTCAGCTTTTTCTAAAAGTCAGTTGAATTTTGTGCACCAAATACAGACTGGGTAATGAAAAGGTCTTTTCATTATGCGGGGTGAGAGTCGTCTTCTTTCTGTCTTGTTAGGCAAGGTAAAATGAACGGCGGTCTCATCCCTACTGTGGTCGGGGTCGTGCCCTGTTTGGTCGGTTCAACTCGAGCGATTCGCTTCACTTTCAGGGTACGAGTTCTGGTCACCGTAATATTTTTTAAACAATATTGAATTAATTCATATTTAATGCTTTTAATGAGTATTTTCCTTGTGTACTAAATATATTAAATGTATTTTTGTGAACATATGAAGTGTAAAGTGTATAGATTTCTATAATAAAGGTTTGAATGTACATTGTACAATTTTTCTCAATTTATAAATAAATTTCATGTTCATTACTTGAATTTGCCCGATTTGCCAATGATGGCGACTGAAAGGGCTTGATTAGATTATTTTTTTTTTTTTATTTCTAGTTTAACTCTACTCGTAAATAATTTACTATGCCAAACCCATGTAACAAATCTTTTCAATAAAAAAAAAATATATATATAAATCATTTCCTCCTATATTAACATGTATTTTACTACAAAGGCCAAAATTGAGATTTCTTGGAGAACAGTGAACACTTTATCAGTTCCCATGTCTGCAAAGCATGCACAATCAGTCACCGAAGTTTTCATCACAGAGTCAATTTCTCTCCAGTAATTTATCAAATTTGTCTCCAAAATGACCAAATTTTCAAAATGGTCTCCAGTAAATCTGTAAATACAAGTAAACATAGGAATTAATTAGGAAATAGTCACCGAAGACTTCAGGAGATAAATTTTAAGGCTCAATTAGTCTCCAGATAAACTTCACAACTTCACCCATCTTATGCAGTCTGGCCAGTTCCTACAGTCTGGAGTCCTGGACCGACATGAATGACCAGAGTGGCAGAGTCGGGCCAGACCAGACATGTCGGTGGAATTTTTCACTCTTTGATACCTGAGCTGCCCGGGCTGGTAAACTGTTCTCCAAAAAATCATCTATTTTGGCTTCTGTTGTCTGTCTCATATTCTGCAGACATGGTCCTTAACATCTTCCTAATTTATTCAACGAAAATTAATAGGTATACGTATAAAATTATTAAACATACCGGGTACGATTGTTGTGGATATCTCATAGGCGCACCCGGACCTCCAGGTGGACCAGTATATCGAGGTACAACTCCAGGTGGACCCCCTGATGGTGGAGGGGTTCCTGGATAAGGTGGTCGTGTAGCCATAATGATAGAAAGTTCAAATATTTAAAGAGGACGCCAGCTTACTAACTAGTTAAACACCAAAACAAACATCGCTGTGCTTAGAGAGAGAATGAGATTTGTTCGGTACCGGTTTACAAATCAATCAGATGTACACTTGACTTATTATATATAGCCCGTTATTGTTTTTATTATTTTACAATTCCTATTCACATTTTAATGATTTGATGACAAAAAATGCTGAAACCTAAAAAACTATCATATAAAATGTTATCTAAAAATTAAAGTATTAATAAAGCCTATACATATATCTATAAGACTATTAGTCTAGTTATTACACGATTTTGGTACCTATATAGGGGGAAGTCCCCGTATATCGGCCACTTAAGAGGTTTCCTTCAAAACTATTATTATTGTTTAACTCTCCTTTCTACTAGTGCATATATGACAGAACCAACTAAAAGATGAAATTCAAATCTTTGAAACCATATAAAGTACTATGCAATTCGTTTAGTATAAATTAATCTACATTGAATCAAATATTTTATCTGAAAAACTCCAATTATCGACATGTTGAAACCAAATATCGTCACATGTTATTACCCATTTATCGTCATGTGTCGATACATGGGTGATATCGTCCACAGAATAAAATTTTCATTGAACAGCTGGCAGGATGGAGGAAAATCAGGTAGAATGGGGAAAATCCAGTAGAATGGGGGAAAATTATGTAGAATGGAGAAAATTAGGAAGAATGGGGGGAAATAGGTAGAATGGCGGAAATTAGGTTGAATGGGGGAAATTAGGTAGAATGGGAGAAATTAGGTAGAATGGGGGGAAATTAGGTAGAATAGGGGTAAATTAGGCAGAATGGAGGAAATAAGGTAGAATGGAAGAAATTAGGTAGAATGGGGGGATTCAGGTAGAAGGGAAAAACAGGCATAATGGAGGAAACAGGTAGAATGGGGGTAAATTAGGTAGAATGGGGGGAAATCAGGTTAGAGTAGTGGAAAATCAGGTAGAATGGGGTAAATTAGGTAGAATGGGGGAAAAGTTGGCTGAGTAGGGAAAATGATGCTAGAATGGAGAAATTAATTATTGTAGTACGGGTTTAACGTCTGCTTCGAAGCCAAAGGTCATACTATCGCTGATGTCAAAATGAAATTAAATGCAAGGGACTCGAAGAAGCAGTCAGAAAGAAAAGTTGCTTCATGAACAAAGATGTAGAAAAGCTACTCAGTGAAAGCAGTCCCTTACCAAGGAATGTAACGAAAAGGGACACAAGCACCGTTCGCTGCACTCACGGATAGAAGAGGAAAATGAAGAGTTGATAGTAAATGAAGCCTACGAGTCTACCTAACATAAAGATCTAAGTACTTCTTCGTCACATTTTTGGTAAGTGACTACATTCACGGAGTAGCTTTCCTGCATCCATGAGCTAGACACCGACAGGTGGTATTTGACTTTGTTCATGAATCTCATCTTAATAAAATTACATTTTGAAGTCAGTGAATTGGCCTCCGATTCTGCAGCAGACGTAAAAACCCCTATGTAAGTAATTAATCAAAGCAACAATATTTTTAATTTCCTTCTCATTAAATTATCAATTTATTTTGAGAGGAAAAAGTTTTAGAAAACCAAAGTCGTATCGAAATTTTGATAGTTTGTTTTTACAAATAAATGAAGTTTACAAAATATATATCATCGTAAAATGTGTAAATAATAATTAACCGAATCTCAGAGAAATGTAAACACTAATTAATCTACCTATTAAATGAGTTTAAGATGAATACCAGCTATATATTAATTATGAATATCACACGTAGATGTGCAAACATTCTTTGGATAACGTGTACGGCAATACAACAACATTGTGCGTCTAATAAAGCCCGTATTACACTGTAGCGCTCGCCATAGCGGTGTTGTCTCTCTCTACAGATATGGCGCTCACCATTCTCAAAATTGCTATTACACTAGACGAGTCGATATGGCGGTGATCGTGAATTGAAATTTAGGGAAAATTGAAAATTTACTATGAAATGAATCGTTGCAATAAAATTCGATGTCATCACGAATAATATATTCAGTTAATTATCTTTTTGATAGTTGTGTGAAACAATTCCATGCGTATATATTAAAAAGTTTAATTCCATTGATTGTATGGCAACACTGGACACTAAACAGAAGCGTTCATTCCTTTTTTGTATCGCGCAGTAGCTGTACAAAGTCTTAAATAACTTTTAAAATGAAACAAAATACTTTTTCCACTACTTCAAATCTCTTTAGCAGGCTTCAGTGACAATTTCATCACCTCTAAAACGGTGACGGTGTTGGTTCTATCGCGCAGTGAAGCCCGTATTACACTGTGGCGCGCGCTATGGCGGTCGCCACATTTTTGTTATTTTTCTCTCTAACTCCGCCCCTTTCCTCTCTAATAGTGAAAAATGTCTTGGCGAGCACCACAAAATTGTGATCGCTCACTGCGCGATAGAACGAACACCGCTACCGTTTTAGAGATGATGAAATTGTCACTGAAGCTGCTAAAGAGATTTGAAGTAGTGGAAAAAGTATTTTGTTTCATTTTAAAAGTTATTTAAGACTTTGTACGGCTACTGCGCGATACAAAAAAGGAATGAATGCTTCTGTGTAGTGTCCAGTGTTGCCATACAATCAATGGAATTAAACTTTTTAATATATACGCATTGAATTGTTTCACACAACTATCAAAAAGATAATTAACTGAATATATATTCGAGATGACATCGAATTTTATTGGTACGATTCATTTCATAGTAAATTTTTCAATTTTCCCTAAATTTCAATGCACGATCACCGCCATATCGACTCGTCTAGTGTAATAGCAATTTTGAGAATGGTGAGCGCCATATCTGTAGAGAGAGACAACAGCGCTATGGCGAGCGCCACAGTG
>CANNZV010005814.1:0-23202 GCA_947561585.1 Caprella mutica | reverse complement strand
CTATAGTGAACTCCTTTATAGTGAATCATTCTGTATGGTAGACTCCTGTATAGTGAACTTACCTCGTAAGTGAACATATTAATTTTAGTCAGCCACAAATATTCATAACTTTTTATGCCTATCTATATAGTAAATTAGTTGTATTTCATGAAACAGGAGTTCTACCAGTGCAACTCCTCTATAATGAAGTCACTGTATACAAATATATATAATATTACGTACATATATGGTCCCTAACATATACTTTCCTTTCCCGCAGAGCAGCTTCATTTGAATGGTTTCGAATTACCGAATCCAGAGTAAGTTTCGATAATTTTGGAGTTGTAACAATGAAAAACGAGTGAAAAACTCAATACGAATTTTTGATAGTGGTGATGAACGAAGTTATAATCGTGATATTAAAGGCTTCTTCACACATGTCAGGGATCCGTCCGGGACGTCACCGGTCCGTCTCCGTCCCTCTCCACTCAGCGATTCAGTGTCAGTGAAAAAATTATCGTTACTTTAATTTCAATGGACCTATTCACACAGTACTGGCTCCCTTCAGTGATGAAAATCACTGACCGGTGATGTCCCGGACTGATCACTGACATGTGTGAAGTAAGCCTTAATATTGATGTTATGCCCATTTTTGATTACGATTTTCGATGAATTTTTTTTAGCGATATTGAACAAACTTTTTTGCAATCATGGATAGATTTTAAACTGCAAGAGTTTACAACTTACATATACATATAATTTTCTCCTTTTTTGAATTAAAGCGTCGACCATACCTACAAAGAAAAAGGAATGATGTCGAAGACAGACGAGATCCAGAGAATATCATTTCAGGAATTGGAAGAGATGCCAAACCGGTGTTTTCACAATCAATTTCAGAAGCCATTGTTCATGAAGCTTTGAAGAAATTGAAGGTACGGTAAGACTCCTCCATAGTGCATTCCTCTATAGTGAATGAGTTAGGATGTAGCATCAATAGTGAACAAATTTGCTTTAGTCTGCGATGAATTGCCATTAGTTTTTAGAAAACTATAGGTTATTGTATGGCAGACTAAATAAAATTTGTTCACCATATCAGGCTACATCCTAACTCATTCCCTATAAAAGAATAAATACTACTGTAGTTATTATCATCAAATCTTCATAGAGTTTGAAATAAATATGAAGTTAATAAGATTTGTATTAGTGGTACGAAATAATTATTCTAACAAACTTTTAATTAATCGATCTAGGAAACCAATATACCACCCCATTTTTTTGTCAAATTTTGATCACTTGAAAATAAACAGAGCTGGGCGTTCCGCAAGAATGTTCGCGAACCTTTATTCTCGAACCGGTTCGGACTGGAAAATGGGTTCGGACATTCGGATTCGGAACCTCTTCAAAAACGGTTCGGACTTCAGTGTTCGGAACGTCTTTTTCGCAAGTCCGAACCTCCGTACCCGGGGAAAACTGACATGTTCATTTAATTAGTTTACGTTCTGAACATGTACCGTACCTCTCGGCTACTATTATATACACAGGTTTCTGCTTGACACTGAAGCGAAGAACATGCGTCTTTCCCCGCTCTTCTTCCATTACGTTATTCATCCTTTCTTGAATAGCGGTAAGTTTTATAATAATCTTCACAAGTTAATTCTTTAATAACGGATTAAGTTCCCTCAAATCTCAATCAAAATTGCTTGAATTGCTAGAACTATAGGTAAGGTTAAAAACGTATATATTAGGTAACATTACATAACATCCTATCCTAGTACCTTAGCCGTTGGCTAACCAGTCCTCATGGAAAAATAATAATAACTTAAATTCAAGACCGATTTTAAAGCTGTCTTTTCAATCGTTTAATTTTCTGCATAAATACATACGATTAGACAAAAACGAAGGTGATAAATGGTAATATACTCATATTATGAGCATTTATTCAAATCTATAATAATATCAGGAATATATCAGAGATCTTTCCAGGCATTAGATGCAAGAGTGTTTTTCAGTACATAAGGGTGAATATTTCACTATAATCAGTTAACTGTAACTCTTATACCGGCTTAGCGAGATCAAATATGTGTGAGAATAATTGCGCACACCAAACTTCGTACAATAACATCTTTTAAATATTTGTTTCTTGTCTTAGCTTGTTACTTTATTATATTAACCCTAATGAATTTGACGTATGTTTTATAGGCATTATATATTTCATGTCATTTCTTTAAATTTACTGGCCTTTCTTGACTTCGTTCCTACATAAATACCAACTATATTTTTTAATTCAAAAGTAAAATATTTACGTATCGACGTAAATAAACGTAAATTATGGAATTAATTGTACCTTAGTAACGTGTGGCAACGTAGAAATACAGATTGGTTATCCAATACGCAAGAATGTGTCCACGTTTTATGTAGTAGAGACAAATGCGCGAGCAGTGATTGGTTCACACTCCATCCAATAACAGTTCAGCTCACTCAGTTGCCAATCTCTTATATACCTATGTATTTATTTCTCCTTATATATTCAATATTTTTACTTGAAATTTGGTACACATTAGTTTAGTACAAAAACTAACAACTTGTAAAAATACAGTAACGTAGGTTTATAAATAAGACATGTGTTTTTTTAACACATCTCGTTGTAACTTGTTTCTGACAAATAGTTAGTATCTTGTTGAAAAAACGGTTTTTTTTATATAGGTTGCCCTAATAGCCTAAAAATCAGAGGTTAGCCTACAAATGTTCGGACTAAATGTTTGGTTCGGAACAAATGTTCGGACCAAACTTTTCCAAATTGGGTTCGCTATACGGAGGTTCGGAACCCAAAATCGACGAAGATTCGGGTTCGGATTCGGAACCTAAAAAAAGGTTCGCGCGCCCAGCTCTGAAAATAAATATGAACTATTTTGTAGCGTTGCAATTTTTTCAATGAATTTCTCATAGATCAAATTATGTCTCGCAGATAGAAAGTAATGAAATGTATGCTCACAAGTATGAAGAATACTATAAGAACAAAGTACATATTCATCCAATCAAGGTAAGTATATTATTCTATATATTCTCCACATTAATTCTTAACATTAATTAAAATATTCCGAAATTCAATATTAAAATGATATCTCACATTTTTTTTAGATCATCATAGTGAGCGCATGGAGATCCGGATCTACTTTTCTGGAAGGCATTTTTAACTCACACAACCTTATGTACAATTTCTACGAACCCTTAATGATGTACGGACTGAAAAGATTGAAAAAAGGATCTAACGAGACAAAAAGCGGAGTCGACTTGATACAAAATCTGCTCGATTGCAAGTAAGGTTAAGTTAAAGCAAATTCAGTTGAATCATAAGGATTGTAGAGTTGTAGCAAAGATTTTATACTATAATAAGATGCACCACTCTCAGAAATTTCCGTTCTAAAAAGCGCCATCTGAATTTGAAAGCGGGAACTAAAGCAACCACAACATTTGGTGTTGATCAAAACATTGAAAGTTACAGTATTCAGGTAGAAGTTATTCGGTTATACTGGATCAACAGAAAAGTTATTCCGAAATATATTTTTTAAATATTGAAAGCTAGTTTCAGTTGAACACTGTAACTTTCTATGTTTTGATCAACACAAAATGTTGTTGTTTCATTAGTCCCCGCTTTCAAATCCAGATGGCGCCATAACGCACTTTTAAAACAGAATTTTGGGAGAGTGGTGTATACTACTATGGTATAATATTTTTGGTTACAATGTGAACGACGGTGTAAATTGACTGGAATTCAACTTCTAGGTTTACTGATGAAGCCTTTATCTCTACAATGAAAAAAGTTCCAGAAATGGCAATGCGGAACACTCTCGTTTACTCGATATGCAACCAAAACAAAAACGGAACAGACTTGTGCTTTAACCCAAAATATCTTTCGGAGGCATGTCGAATCCTACCCTGGAAACTTATAAAGCTGGTCAGGATATCTCTTGATGCATTGGAACCTTTGCTGGACAGCTTGGATAACGATTTTCTAAGAATTGTGCTCTTGGTGCGAGACCCTAGAGCTGTTATCAGCTCTAGACTATCCGTTGATTGGTGCCAAGAAGATTGCACCTCGCCCAAACTACTCTGCCAGGACACCATTGACGACCTGAAATCCGCAGTGAGACTTAAAAGAGAATACCCAGGACGGATAACTGTTGTGACATATGAGAATATGGCAGTGGACCCGCATTTGTTCACAAAGACTCTTTTCGGGAACACAGATTTGCTTTATGGAAATTCTACAAAACTCTACATTGACGATCACATGTCCACGGAATCTGACGCTCCGTTCAGCACTTTTAAGAAATCCTCAAATCACATCAATTCTTGGAGAGAGAGATTGGGTAATGAGACAATAGAATACATTGAGAACACTTCAGAATGTAAACAACTTATACAGGAACTAAATAATTATAATAATTAAAGTGACAAAACTTCAAAAGCAAACATTGAAATAATTCTCTGAATCTAATAAATAATATCACACTTTTATCATTGATTCACTTTCGAATTTCATTTTCGTATTTAACTATAATATTTTCTCTATTTTAATATTGTGATTTTGAGTCAAAAACCTATCTTTTAAATATTTTATTACACATTTTTAGAATTCTCCTCATTGGTAATTTAGATGTTATTTTTTAGCAGTTATCAAATATCGATTTATTTTGAACACATATATAATAAACCCGAATATATGTTAAAATTGCAATCAAGAAAATCATGGTGGGAGATTGAGTTGGATTTGCTCTCAATCTTCTATTTCCCCACCATAACTATTCCCCCCTTAATCTCCTCTGGCCCCACCATAACTATTCCTCTCTTAATCTACTATGGCCCCACCATAACTATTCCACTCTTAATCTTCTATAACAATTCCACTCTTAATCTTCTATGGCCCCACCATAACTATTTCCCTCTTAATCTCCTATGGCCCCACCATAACTATTCCCCTCTTAATCTCCTATGGCCCCACCATAACTATTCCCCTCTTAATCTCCTATGGCCCCACCATAAATTTCTGTATGTATTATAGTTACTACAAGGAAAATAAAACTAAATTAAATATAGAAATTAGTAACAAAATTCATTCATTTAAACTGAACATAAATCTATTAATAATAATAAACAGAATTTAATATAGTTAAGACTAACATAGTGAAGAATTATCACTAGAAATACTATTATTTTAATAAATATAATTATTTTTTAAAATAAATTATTTTAAAAAATACATAGGATTTAAAAACTGACCTTTAAATGACTAGTTAGGATAAATAAACAAAAATTTCTGAAAATAACTATGATGATGTTGTCAGTTCAACTACCCGGGGAGAGAGTTATGGTGGGGCCATAGAAGATCACGTTGGGATTTCACTTTCACAATTGACCCACCATAACTTTCTATCTGGGTAAACATAGGTATTCTAATTTCAAATCAATTTTTTTTTATCAGAGCCGAAAACAAATTCTAGGTTTAGTATAAAATGCCGAAAAAATTATCACAGATTTTCTTTACAAAAGGTTTATAAAAATTCAATGGGGAACCAAGGTATAAATAATGCTCCTTTGGGAATATTGTACCAACATTGGGGTAATCTTGTAACAACATTGTCCCAATGTTGTAAAACTATTATGGCAATGTTGTGACAATACTGAGGCAATGTTGTAACAATATTTGAGCAATGCTGTAACAACATTGGCAATGTTGTAACATCATTGGCAATGTTGTAACAATATTGGCAATGTTGTAACAATATTGGCAATGTTGTAACAATATTGGCAATGTTGTAACAATATTGGCAATGTTGTAACAATATTGGGGTGATGTTGTAACAATATTGCCAATGTTGAAACAATATTGCCAATGTTGTAACAGTATTGGCAATGTTTTAACAATATTGGCAATATTGTTTCAATATTTGAGCTATGCTGTAACAATTCTGGGAATTAGTTTCAGTTATTTTACTAATGCTAATACAGGCACTCGTACATCCTATTTAAATGTTAATTCAAAGAAAACTGATTGCACAACAAATGAAAACTACAGAGAAACAATAAGGACATATATTATACAAACACAAATGCTCGATATTTCTGCGAGTAAAGGATCTACCTAACAGTTAGAGCCTTTAAAAACTCTTTATTACGTTTACTCAAACTCTATTTTTAAAGTAAAGGGCATATCTACTCCTTAAAGGGCCGTAGGGTTTTTTAAGTCTTTCCACCAGACTTTTTGCTAAGCTCCTCCTACTTTTTCCACGAGACTATAAGAAAAAGTGATATAATTATTATTTATTTTAAATGGTATCCATGATACCTGCAAGTATCACGGATACCAACTAAAATATATAATAATTATATAGTTTTTTTATATTCTCGTGGAAAAAGTAGGAGGAGCTTAGCAAAAAGTCTGGTGAAAAAAATACTTTAAAAACCCTACGTGTGTACGGCCCTTTATACCTTTTACAAATTCAGAATAGAACCTATATCCCATTTACTCATTTAATTAAAATATATTTACTTTACTCCTTCGAAACGTATTTCATTTAAACCTTTTATTGCATTTATTCCTTCAATAAAATATATTTAAATAATTATAATCAATAAGGAGGAATGAATCGCTTTTTTTTTTAATATTAGATTAATGAGGACTAACTTTTCTTAAAATTCATTTAGTTTAATAAAGCACTTTTGGAAAAAGGCAATCAATATCACTTCTGTAGGTTGAACAGCTTATTAGTATTTAAAAGAATGTAATTATAAATTTGTAGTGAAATATACAACTATAAGAGAATAGATTAAAACAAAAAAAAGATCCTTTCTATTAATCGACCAATTGGAGGAACGGTTATGGTGGGCCCATGGAATATTATAGAAGGGAGCACATCTTTAATTCGTCTATGACCCCACCATGCAACCGCTTCCAAAGATTTCAACTTTAACAATTATTTCTACTTTTAGGATCAGTCCAATTTTTTTCTTCTAAAATGAAACCTATTCTTTATGATAAATCTTATCTACTATGAATTTTATTTATCCTTATTGATGATGTTTAAATTTGATACGATATATTTTTACATTATTATCATTCCGGTTGGAATGATTTTATAAAACTTGTTGGAAATAAAGGCATTAATATTATCTAAACATAATTATCACATTTAATGGTGAATGTATTTATTCAAATTAAAGTTATTTTGATTAAAAATATACTTGACTGTTTTGAATGTTGCAAGCCTATTAAGCTAGTTTGGTAAATATTAAATATTGTGTACGTATAAATTTCATTTTGGACATCGTAAAACGAAAGTTTTAACTAACAAAACGTAACATATGCCCTTGAATATAAAACAATAGATTTGATACTAATATCAATTCATTTTATTAATTATTAATAACTTGATTTGAAATTTTTAAATAATTTACGTGATAGCTAATGTCTTCAAATCATTTTCTACTGGACTCAACACCTCTTCTATTTTCGTATTACCACCAAGTTGGTTCACTATCTTGTAACCGAAATGACGCATGGCTTTACTACATGCTCTTTGGATATTATTTAATTCCCCCGATTTTAACATGTGAGTCCAATAGAGTAATCTTTTCTTGCTGTCCCTGGATGTGGTCCATGGCTTGTCCAGCTCAGTAGTCGTGTGCTCTTTCAAAAACTCTTCCGTCTCTGGTCTGTAGTCCAACCCAATTGTATTGAATAAATTCTTCGTGGTGTCGTACGGGTTGCTCATGAGGTCTTCATACCGAAGAATATTAATTCTTCCAGGAAAAAGCTTACCAAATTCTCTAGCTGAATTGAAATCATTTTCCATGTCTTGACATAAAGATTCTGGAGATATACACTCCTCCCCCTTTGTACACCATTGGACTGTCGCGGTTCTAGAATTCATTACGGCTCTTGGATCTCGCACAAGAAGAATCACTCGGACGTCTGAGTGTAGAGGATCTTCAAGAATCGGTTTCAGCAGCGATAACTTCAGTCTGACGAGTTTCATTAGTTTCCATGGGTAGATTTTACATGCATTAGAGATGAATAGTCGGTTGGTGCATAAACCGGGTAATTTGTCCTTGCAGAAATCTTTGACTTGCACGTTACGGGTGGTTAGTTCGGAATCTTGCTGCAAGGCTTCCATGTAACTAGGTTCATCATAGCTGTAACATTATAGTGTGTAAATTAAATTATTCATAAGCTAAATACACTAACCAAATTGAATAAGTCAATAAAATATATGTTTGAACTATTTTCTTAGGATATGAATAATTCAAAATGATGTATACCTCGATAATTATTTTTTTAAATATACAATTCATTGCTTCAATAATATATTAATCATGCTGTTCAATTTATTAGATACTAAGTTATTTTTTAATCTAAACATAGATAGAGTTTGAATACTTGTTAAGTACCAACTTAACAATTACTAAATTTTAACGTTTTTATATAACCAAGTATTAACACAATTTGTTTTAGACAAATAGGTCGTATGCAAAGTTTTACCTGCAATCCAGCAAACTCCTGACGACAGCCTGAGCTAGTTCAGCTACTTCCCCTTCCTTGGCCCTCACCAGCCTTAGCATCGACAGGGGCTCGTAAAAGTCGAAGGTACCTGGCTGAGTACCTAGCAATGCCTCCAGAAAAGTGGAACCTGACCGCCACGTACTGACTATCACAACCTAGGGAAAGGTATAGCTTCAATGTAAGGCAGAAACACAAGCGTAACAGTTGAAAAAGGTAAAAGAAATGAAGTTTATAGGTAGATAAGTTAATATTATATTTTAGTTAGAATTATATTCTTAGTTAAAATTATTTTATTGTTGAAACTATATCTTGTTAAAGTTATATTTTTCGCTACAATTTCATTTATTGTTTAAAATAAAAAAATCTTGAAATAGTAATTTTGTTAAAAATATAATTTTTCATTAATATTATGTCTAAAATTAAAATTCATTTTCAAGTTTAGCATCATTATAACGCAGCTTGTGGTTAAAAAGATACGGTGGAATTAATTCGTAGTTTACGGTGACCTTTGAAAATATTCAGTTTTAATGACTTCAAGTACAATTTAAAGTTAAAGTTCTTATAGAAATAAATCTTCATTTACTTATATTTACAAGAGGATGGAAAAGATTCAAACTCAACGGGAAATTCATATTATTATGAGGTTATTTAAACTCAACGTTGAAGGTTTTATCAGGTTTCAAGCTTTCGAATAGAAAGATTTCTATTCATCATCAGGAGAAAGGTCACCTTAGAAATCTTTCTATTCGAAAGCTTGAAACCTGATAAAACCTCCAACGTTGAGTTTAAATAACCTCATAATAATACAGTCATGATAGGTTAATCGGAATATCTTAAAATAAGGTTGGTTCCTTTTAACGCCCACTTTTCGAGTACTGAGAGTGTCTGGTAATTGAGTGGTTACCCCCTCACCTTCTTAGGAGTTGGTAGAGTTTTTGGCAAGAGAGGCTCACCCTGTATGGTCTTGTTCAGTATTTCAGAGTACTTCAAACTACTGATGTTTTGTAACAACTTTAACTGAAAAGAAATAATTCGAAATGAGAATTATATTACATTATTATATACAATATCTTCTGGAGAAAAAATCTGGAGAGAAAGTTATATCGGGAAACTAGAAGATGAAGTGGGAGACTCTTTTCATTTTCGGAGTTATAACTTTTATACAAGACTTTCTTGCCTAATTTTCACAATATATTTTTTCTGTGTATAATTTCACCCCAGAAAATTTAGAGGTATACCTTTTTTTAGATTTTCGAAAGTTTTTATTTTCATATGTATACCTATGACCATATATTCCTTTATCGTAATTAGGAGTATATGAAAAGTATAGATATTAATCAACACTCTGAGAGACTCAATAATAGGATCACATGGTTTCTTTTACTGTTTGTTGGTGCAACACCACCATATTCTTATTTTGTCCCCAGTAAATAAAAAAGGTTTTATCGATAATATTTTTTATACTAGGTAGCTACTATTAAACACAAAAAATATAAAGATTTACAAATTTCCTAATTTTAGCATATCGGGTGTCACAGGGATATTTGTAGTTCATTTCTGATAGAACATCAAGGATAATATAAAATTTAGCCCCCTAACACAAGGGAAATTATTAGTATAGTATTATTTAGTTATTTGGTGTCCGCTTTTACAGGACGGGTATTAAACATAAAGAATGTAACTATGATACGCACGGGAATATATTGACTTGATATTTAAATTCCTCTGTTTTTATTCAATTTTAAAATGTTTTATCTATGAAAAAAGTTTCAGTTTATGCAGAAAAATGAATTTTATTTATATTCACTAAAAAAACTAAGAACGGGTAATAAATTACAATTGAAGACCCGTTATCTTTAACGTCAAATGCACTAGTAAATAAACACACTAAGGAAATTATTAGTATAGATAGATGAAACGTAAATTATTGAGAGGAAATTGTTTTAATTTTTTTTAATCACAAACGTAACTCAACCCAAAAATATTAAATTGCTTTAAAATAATTTGTTATTAATGAATAGTTTTTGGTTTAGTGTCCTTAACATTATTCTATTTTGTAATTTGATTTTGTCGACGAAAAGTCTTGTCGACGAAATGTCTGTCGACAAAACGTCTGTCAGTGAAACGTCTGTCGACGAAACGTCTACACACCAGTACGACAAACTAGCGGATACAACAAACTGCATTACCGCTTTTTATCGAAAATCTAAAAGTAAGAATAGTTAGTTATCACTCGATTTGGTTTTTGGTCGATATCCACCCACGGACAAACTGAACTAATTACAAATTGTAATATATAATCTTTTTAAAATTACTACATTTATACTAATTACTACATATATTATTTTCTTACCTTAATTTCATTTAGTGTTGCCTGCATTATCTGACTTATTGTCATTGTTTTTTGAGCGTCGTAAGAGGTGAGTCGACGCACGTTGGTCTGGTTGAGGCTCGTCGAATTGGACGTCAGAATTTCTTCTTTTGTTTTTTTAGATTTTTCATCAAGTTTAGTGATCTGTTAATGGAAGTAAATTAGATTGGTCATGGAATATTAAGGTGGAGTACGCTCTTAGTCTTCTATGACCCCTCCATAACTTCTAAGAATATGTTATATGTGGGTTTTAGAAGATTAGGAGGGTATCTTCTATGGCCCCACCATAACTAAAAATATTGATAAATAGACTGAATTCATACCTCATGTAAATCAATTTGATTTTTTCTTCTGTTTTCTAAGATTTCATCCACATGACTTTTCATTTCGTAAGCTGTTAAGAAAAAGTAAAAAATAAATTCATATTTCTCTAGTTGGATATGTTCCAAGTTATGGATCATAAAAGAAATATATAATAATTTTTGATAATAATAATTTGGAAATTTATATAATAATTTTTTGAATTGTTGCATAATAACTGACTACTATTCCTATGCTGATTGAAACAAAATAATAGTGTAAATGTATTTTGACTTACTTATTGCTATGTTCCTCGGAGCCATGTCGAAAACCAACATAGTGGCAGTGACGAAAAAGCCTAGGGTGAAAATGACGCACAGTTTGGCCCTCATTCTGTGAAAAACATGGGGAAAATTAGTGAAAAACATGGGGGAAATTAGTGAAAAACATGGGGGAAATTAGTGAAATGCATGGAGAAAATGAGAGAAATGCATGGGGAAAATTAATGAAACGAATGGGGAAAATGAGTGAAATGCATGGGAAAAATGAGTGAAATGCATGGGGAAAATGAGTGAAATGCATGGGGAAAATGAGTGAAATGCATGGGGAAAATGAGTGAAATGCATGGGGAAAATGAGTGAAATGCATGGGGAAAATGAGTGAAATGCATGGGGGAAATTAGTGAAATGCATGGAGAAAATGAGTGAAATGAATGGGGAAAATTAATGAAACGAATGGGGAAAATGAGTGAAATGCATGGGGGAAATGAGTGAAATGCATGGGGAAAATTTATGAAACGAATGGGGAAAATGAATGAAATGCATGGGGAAAATGAGTGAAATGCATGGGGAAAATGAGTGAAATGCATGGGGGAAATTAGTGAAATGCATGGGGAAAATTAGTGAAATGCATGGGGGAAATTAGTGAAATGCATGGGGAAAATTAGTGAAATGCATGGGGGAAATTAGTGAAATGCATGGGGGAAATGAGTGAAATGCATGGGGAAAATGAGTGAAATGCATGGGGAAAATTAGTGAAATGCATGGGGAAAATTAGTGAAATGCATGGGGAAAATTAGTGAAATGCATGGGGAAAATTAGTGAAATGCATGGGGGAAATTAGTGAAATGCATGGGGAAAATTAGTGAAATGCATGGGGGAAATGAGTGAAATGCATGGGGGAAATGAGTGAAATGCATGGGGAAAATTAGTGAAATGCATGGGGGAAATTGGAAAAAGTAGTATACCAGAAATTATTATTTTGCTGATTAAGTAAACACAATAAATGACTAATTAATAATAATTTTATCAATTAATTAGAAATGACTTAGTTTGCTGTTTGCATTCTTTATGTTGTTTTTATTTAACTAATTAGCTTTGTTGCTGTACTTTCGTGAGAACAACATTTTACATCATTAAAATAAATAAAAAAGGATATAATGGAGATATAAAGAAATTAAAAATCATTTAAAAATACTAAACCTTTTTAAACACAATATTTATTTACACTATGTAAAGTATTTAGTATTTAGTTAATAAATAAAAGTATTTAGTATTTAGTTGATAAATAAAAGTATTTAGTTAATAAATATAAGTATTTAGTTAATAAATATAAGTATTTAGTTAATAAATATAAGTATTTAGTTAATAAATATAAGTATTTAGTTAATAAATAAAAGTATTTAGTATTTAGTTGATAAATAAAAGTATTTAGTATTTAGTTAATGAATAAAAGTATTTAGTATTTAGTTAATAAATAAAAGTATTTAGTATTTAGTTGATAAATAAAAGTATTTAGTATTTAGTTAATAAATAAAAGTATTTAGTATTTAGTTAATAAATAAAAGTATTTAGTATTTAGTTGATAAATAAAAGTATTTAGTATTTAGTTAATAAATAAAAGTATTTAGTATTTAGTTAATAAATAAAAGTATTTAGTATTTAGTTGATAAATAAAAGTATTTAGTATTTAGTTAATAAATAAAAGTATTTAGTATTTAGTTGATAAATAAAAGTATTTAGTATTTAGTTATATATATCATAAAGATAAAGAATTAGATCACTTTATATAGAATTGAACTATAGATAATCTAAATTCTTTGCTTATAATACTTTAAATTTATTATGTATATTTTTTTTATTATTATCACTCTGAATTGTAACTAAATACTTTGTTATGAAAATCATTTGCTATTATTCATTTATTTTATTAGTTCGCGTTTAATTAAAATGAATGTAAAAAAGCATAAAATAATTAGATATAAATATAATATTGAATTACGAAGCTACATGAGATGATGTGTGTTTAAATATATTTAAAATACAGATAAATATTTGATTAAACATAATTAATATTTAAATTAATTAATTGAATTGAATAAAGATTTATTTGAAAATTGAATTAAATTCAAATTTAGTTGAATATTGAATTGAAATTTATTTGACAGTAAACTGATATTAAAAGTTATTTGAAAACAAAAATCACTGATACTGTATGTATACACTAATAACATGGTGTATATTATTTCACAGTGTGTATACTAATAACATGGTGTATATTATTTCACAGTGTATATACTAATAACATGGTGCATATTATTTCACAGTGTATACACTAATAACATGGTGCATATTATTTCACAGTGTATACACTAATAACATGGTGTATATTATTTCACAGTGTATACACTAATAACATGGTGCATATTATTTCACAGTGTATATACTAATAACAAGGTGCATATTATTTCACAGTGTATATACTTATAACATGGTGCATATTATTTCACAGTGTATACACTAATAACATGGTGCATATTATTTCACAGTGTATACACTAATAACATGGTGCATATTATTTCACAGTGTATATACTAATAACATGGTGCATATTATTTCACAGTGTATACTAATAACATGGTGCATATTATTTCATAGTGTATACTAATAACATGGTGCATATTATTTCACAGAGTATACACTAATAACATGGTGCATTTTATTTCAGTGTGTATACTAATAACATGGTGCATATTATTTCAGTGTATACACTAATAACATGGTGCATATTATTTCACAGTGTATATACTAATAGCATGGTGCATATTATTTCACAGTGTATACACTAATAACATGGTGCATATTATTTCACAGTGTATACACTAATAACATGGTGCATATTATTTCAGTGTATACACTAATAACATGGTGCATATTATTTCACAGTGTAGATACTAATAACATGGTGCATATTATTTCACAGTGTATACACTAATAACATGGTGCATATTATTTCACAGTGTATACACTAATAACATGGTGCATATTATTTCACAGTGTATATACTAATAACATGGTGCATATTATTTCACAGTGTATATACTAATAACATGGTGCATATTATTTCACAGTGTGTATACTAATAACATGGTGCATATTATTTCACAGTGTGTATACTAATAACATGGTGTATATTATTTCACAGTGTGTATACTAATAACATGGTGCATATTATTTCACAGTGTGTATACTAATAACATGGTGCATATTATTTCACAGTGTGTATACTAATAACATGGTGCATATTATTTCACAGTGTGTATACTAATAACATGGTGCATATTATTTCACAGTGTGTATACTAATAACATGGTGCATATTATTTCACTGTGTGTATACTAATAACATGGTGCATATTATTTCACAGTGTATACACTAATAACATGGTGCATATTATTTCACAGTGTATACACTAATAACATGGTGCATATTATTTCACAGTGTATACACTAATAACATGGTGCATATTATTTCACAGTATATATACTAATAACATGGTGCATATTATTTAACAGTGTGTATACTAATAACAAGGTGCATATTATTTCACAGTGTATATACTTATAACATGGTGCATATTATTTCACAGTGTAGATACTAATAACATGGTGCATATTATTTCACAGTGTATACACTAATAACATGGTGCATATTATTTCACAGTGTGTATACTAATAACATGGTGTATATTATTTCACAGTGTAGATACTAATAACATGGTGCATATTATTTCACAGTGTATACACTAATAACATGGTGCATATTATTTCACAGTGTATATACTAATAACATGGTGCATATTATTTCACAGTGTGTATACTAATAACATGGTGCATATTATTTCACAGTGTATATACTAATAACATGGTGCATATTATTTCACAGTGTATACACTAATAACATGGTGTATATTATTTCACAGTGTATACTAATAACAAGGTGCATATTATTTCACAGTGTATACACTAATAACATGGTGCATATTATTTCAGTGTATATACTAATAACATGGTGTATATTATTTCACAGTGTATACTAATAACATGGTGCATATTATTTCAGTGTATATACTAATAACATGGTGTATATTATTTCACAGTGTGTATACTAATAACATGGTGCATATTATTTCACAGTGTATACACTAATAACATGGTGCATATTATTTCACAGTGTATACACTAATAACATGGTGTATATTATTTCAGTGTATACACTAATAACATGGTGCATATTATTTCACAGTGTGTATACTAATAACATGGTGCATATTATTTCACAGTGTATACACTAATAACATGGTGCATATTATTTCACAGTGTATACACTAATAACATGGTGCATATTATTTCACAGTGTGTATACTAATAACATGGTGCATATTATTTCACAGTGTGTATACTAATAACATGGTGCATATTATTTCACAGTGTATACACTAATAACATGGTGCATATTATTTCACAGTGTATACACTAATAACATGGTGCATATTATTTCACAGTGTATATACTAATAACATGGTGCATATTATTTCACAGTGTATATACTAATAACATGGTGCATATTATTTCACAGTGTATATACTAATAACATGGTGCATATTATTTCACAGTGTGTATACTAATAACATGGTGCATATTATTTCACAGTGTGTATACTAATAACATGGTGTATATTATTTCACAGTGTGTATACTAATAACATGGTGCATATTATTTCACAGTGTGTATACTAATAACATGGTGCATATTATTTCACAGTGTGTATACTAATAACATGGTGCATATTATTTCACAGTGTGTATACTAATAACATGGTGCATATTATTTCACAGTGTGTATACTAATAACATGGTGCATATTATTTCACAGTGTGTATACTAATAACATGGTGCATATTATTTCACAGTGTATACACTAATAACATGGTGCATATTATTTCACAGTGTATACACTAATAACATGGTGCACATTATTTCACAGTGTATACACTAATAACATGGTGCATATTATTTCACAGTGTATATACTAATAACATGGTGCATATTATTTAACAGTGTGTATACTAATAACAAGGTGCATATTATTTCACAGTGTATATACTTATAACATGGTGCATATTATTTCACAGTGTAGATACTAATAACATGGTGCATATTATTTCACAGTGTATACACTAATAACATGGTGCATATTATTTCACAGTGTGTATACTAATAACATGGTGCATATTATTTCACAGTGTAGATACTAATAACATGGTGGATATTATTTCACAGTGTATACACTAATAACATGGTGCATATTATTTCACAGTGTATATACTAATAACATGGTGCATATTATTTCACAGTGTGTATACTAATAACATGGTGCATATTATTTCACAGTGTATATACTAATAACATGGTGCATATTATTTCACAGTGTATACACTAATAACATGGTGTATATTATTTCACAGTGTATACTAATAACATGGTGCATATTATTTCACAGTGTATACACTAATAACATGGTGCATATTATTTCAGTGTATATACTAATAACATGGTGTATATTATTTCACAGTGTATACTAATAACATGGTGCATATTATTTCAGTGTATATACTAATAACATGGTGTATATTATTTCACAGTGTGTATACTAATAACATGGTGCATATTATTTCACAGTGTATACACTAATAACATGGTGCATATTATTTCACAGTGTATACACTAATAACATGGTGCATATTATTTCACAGTGTAGATACTAATAACATGGTGCATATTATTTCACAGTGTATACACTAATAACATGGTGCATATTATTTCACAGTGTATATACTAATAACATGGTGCATATTATTTCACAGTGTGTATACTAATAACATGGTGCATATTATTTCACAGTGTATATACTAATAACATGGTGCATATTATTTCACAGTGTATACACTAATAACATGGTGTATATTATTTCACAGTGTGTATACTAATAACATGGTGCATATTATTTCACAGTGTATACACTAATAACATGGTGCATATTATTTCACAGTGTATACACTAATAACATGGTGCATATTATTTCAGTGTATACTAATAACATGGTGCATATTATTTCACAGTGTATATACTAATAACATGGTGCATATTATTTCACAGTGTATACACTAATAACATGGTGTATATTATTTCACAGTGTATACTAATAACATGGTGCATATTATTTCACAGTGTATACACTAATAACATGGTGCATATTATTTCAGTGTATATACTAATAACATGGTGCATATTATTTCACAGTGTATACACTAATAACATGGTGCATATTATTTCACAGTGTATAAACTAATAACATGGTGCATATTATTTCACAGTGTGTATACTAATAACATGGTGCATATTATTTCACAGTGTATACACTAATAACATGGTGCATATTATTTCAGTGTATATACTAATAACATGGTGCATATTATTTCACAGTGTATACACTAATAAAATGGTGCATATTATTTCACAGTGTATAAACTAATAACATGGTGCATATTATTTCACAATGTGTATACTAATAACATGGTGCATATTATTTCACAGTGTGTATACTAATAACATGGTGCATATTATTTCACAGTGTATATACTTATAACATGGTGCATATTATTTCACAGTGTGTATACTAATAACATGGTGCATATTATTTCACAGTGTATACACTAATAACATGGTGCATATTATTTCACAGTGTATACACTAATAACATGGTGCATATTATTTCACAGTGTGTATACTAATAACATGGTGCATATTATTTCACAGTGTGTATACTAATAACATGGTGCATATTATTTCACAGTGTATACACTAATAACATGGTGCATATTATTTCACAGTGTATACACTAATAACATGGTGCATATTATTTCACAGTGTATATACTAATAACATGGTGCATATTATTTCACAGTGTATATACTAATAACATGGTGCATATTATTTCACAGTGTATATACTAATAACATGGTGCATATTATTTCACAGTGTGTATACTAATAACATGGTGCATATTATTTCACAGTGTGTATACTAATAACATGGTGTATATTATTTCACAGTGTGTATACTAATAACATGGTGCATATTATTTCACAGTGTGTATACTAATAACATGGTGCATATTATTTCACAGTGTGTATACTAATAACATGGTGCATATTATTTCACAGTGTGTATACTAATAACATGGTGCATATTATTTCACAGTGTGTATACTAATAACATGGTGCATATTATTTCACAGTGTGTATACTAATAACATGGTGCATATTATTTCACAGTGTATACACTAATAACATGGTGCATATTATTTCACAGTGTATACACTAATAACATGGTGCATATTATTTCACAGTGTATACACTAATAACATGGTGCATATTATTTCACAGTGTATATACTAATAACATGGTGCATATTATTTAACAGTGTGTATACTAATAACAAGGTGCATATTATTTCACAGTGTATATACTTATAACATGGTGCATATTATTTCACAGTGTAGATACTAATAACATGGTGCATATTATTTCACAGTGTATACACTAATAACATGGTGCATATTATTTCACAGTGTGTATACTAATAACATGGTGCATATTATTTCACAGTGTAGATACTAATAACATGGTGCATATTATTTCACAGTGTATACACTAATTACATGGTGCATATTATTTCACAGTGTATATACTAATAACATGGTGCATATTATTTCACAGTGTGTATACTAATAACATGGTGCATATTATTTCACAGTGTATATACTAATAACATGGTGCATATTATTTCACAGTGTATACACTAAAAACATGGTGTATATTATTTCACAGTGTATACTAATAACATGGTGCATATTATTTCACAGTGTATACTAATAACATGGTGCATATTATTTCAGTGTATATACTAATAACATGGTGTATATTATTTCACAGTGTGTATACTAATAACATGGTGCATATTATTTCACAGTGTATACACTAATAACATGGTGCATATTATTTCACAGTGTATACACTAATAACATGGTGTATATTATTTCAGTGTATACACTAATAACATGGTGCATATTATTTCACAGTGTGTATACTAATAACATGGTGCATATTATTTCACAGTATATACACTAATAACATGGTGCATATTATTTCACAGTGTATACACTAATAACATGGTGCATATTATTTCACAGTGTGTATACTAATAACATGGTGCATATTATTTCACAGTGTGTATACTAATAACATGGTGCATATTATTTCACAGTGTATACACTAATAACATGGTGCATATTATTTCACAGTGTATACACTAATAACATGGTGCATATTATTTCACAGTGTATATACTAATAACATGGTGCATATTATTTCACAGTGTATATACTAATAACATGGTGCATATTATTTCACAGTGTATATACTAATAACATGGTGCATATTATTTCACAGTGTGTATACTAATAACATGGTGCATATTATTTCACAGTGTGTATACTAATAACATGGTGTATATTATTTCACAGTGTGTATACTAATAACATGGTGCATATTATTTCACAGTGTGTATACTAATAACATGGTGCATATTATTTCACAGTGTGTATACTATTAACATGGTGCATATTATTTCACAGTGTGTATACTAATAACATGGTGCATATTATTTCACAGTGTGTATACTAATAACATGGTGCATATTATTTCACAGTGTGTATACTAATAACATGGTGCATATTATTTAACAGTGTGTATACTAATAACAAGGTGCATATTATTTCACAGTGTATATACTTATAACATGGTGCATATTATTTCACAGTGTAGATACTAATAACATGGTGCATATTATTTCACAGTGTATACACTAATAACATGGTGCATATTATTTCACAGTGTGTATACTAATAACATGGTGCATATTATTTCACAGTGTAGATACTAATAACATGGTGGATATTATTTCACAGTGTATACACTAATAACATGGTGCATATTATTTCACAGTGTATATACTAATAACATGGTGCATATTATTTCACAGTGTGTATACTAATAACATGGTGCATATTATTTCACAGTGTATATACTAATAACATGGTGCATATTATTTCACAGTGTATACACTAATAACATGGTGTATATTATTTCACAGTGTATACTAATAACATGGTGCATATTATTTCACAGTGTATACACTAATAACATGGTGCATATTATTTCAGTGTATATACTAATAACATGGTGTATATTATTTCACAGTGTATACTAATAACATGGTGCATATTATTTCAGTGTATATACTAATAACATGGTGTATATTATTTCACAGTGTGTATACTAATAACATGGTGCATATTATTTCACAGTGTATACACTAATAACATGGTGCATATTATTTCACAGTGTATACACTAATAACATGGTGCATATTATTTCACAGTGTAGATACTAATAACATGGTGCATATTATTTCACAGTGTATACACTAATAACATGGTGCATATTATTTCACAGTGTATATACTAATAACATGGTGCATATTATTTCACAGTGTGTATACTAATAACATGGTGCATATTATTTCACAGTGTATATACTAATAACATGGTGCATATTATTTCACAGTGTATACACTAATAACATGGTGTATATTATTTCACAGTGTGTATACTAATAACATGGTGCATATTATTTCACAGTGTATACACTAATAACATGGTGCATATTATTTCACAGTGTATACACTAATAACATGGTGCATATTATTTCAGTGTATACTAATAACATGGTGCATATTATTTCACAGTGTATATACTAATAACATGGTGCATATTATTTCACAGTGTATACACTAATAACATGGTGTATATTATTTCACAGTGTATACTAATAACATGGTGCATATTATTTCACAGTGTATACACTAATAACATGGTGCATATTATTTCAGTGTATATACTAATAACATGGTGCATATTATTTCACAGTGTATACACTAATAACATGGTGCATATTATTTCACAGTGTATAAACTAATAACATGGTGCATATTATTTCACAGTGTGTATACTAATAACATGGTGCATATTATTTCACAGTGTATACACTAATAACATGGTGCATATTATTTCAGTGTATATACTAATAACATGGTGCATATTATTTCACAGTGTATACACTAATAAAATGGTGCATATTATTTCACAGTGTATAAACTAATAACATGGTGCATATTATTTCACAATGTGTATACTAATAACATGGTGCATATTATTTCACAGTGTGTATACTAATAACATGGTGCATATTATTTCACAGTGTATATACTTATAACATGGTGCATATTATTTCACAGTGTGTATACTAATAACATGGTGCATATTATTTCACAGTGTATACACTAATAACATGGTGCATATTATTTCACAGTGTATACACTAATAACATGGTGCATATTATTTCACAGTGTGTATACTAATAACATGGTGCATATTATTTCACAGTGTGTATACTAATAACATGGTGCATATTATTTCACAGTGTATACACTAATAACATGGTGCATATTATTTAACAGTGTATACACTAATAACATGGTGCATATTATTTCACAGTATATATACTAATAACATGGTGCATATTATTTCACAGTGTATATACTAATAACATGGTGCATATTATTTCACAGTGTATATACTAATAACATGGTGCATATTATTTCACAGTGTGTATACTAATAACATGGTGCATATTATTTCACAGTGTGTATACTAATAACATGGTGTATATTATTTCACAGTGTGTATACTAATAACATGGTGCATATTATTTCACAGTGTGTATACTAATAACATGGTGCATATTATTTCACAGTGTGTATACTAATAACATGGTGCATATTATTTCACAGTGTGTATACTAATAACATGGTGCATATTATTTCACAGTGTGTATACTAATAACATGGTGCATATTATTTCACAGTGTGTATACTAATAACATGGTGCATATTATTTCACAGTGTATACACTAATAACATGGTGCATATTATTTCACAGTGTATACACTAAAACATGTGCATATTATTTCACAGTGTATACACTAATAACATGGTGCATATTATTTCACAGTGTATACTACTAATAACAGGTGCATATTATTTCACAGTGTATATACTAATAACATGGTGCATATTATTTCACAGTGTAGATACTAATAACATGGTGCATATTATTTCACAGTGTATACACTAATAACATGGTGCATATTATTTCACAGTGTATACTAATAACATGGTGCATATTATTTCACAGTGTTAGATACTAATAACATGGTGCATATTATTTCACAGTGTATACTAATAACATGGTGCATATTATTTCACAGTGTATATACTAATAACATGGTGCATATTATTTCACAGTGTATACTAATAACATGGTGCATATTATTTCACAGTGTATATACTAATAACATGGTGCATATTATTTCACAGTGTATACACTAAAAACATGGTGTATATTATTTCACAGTGTATACTAATAACATGGTGCATATTATTTCACAGTGTATACTAATAACATGGTGCATAT
>CANNZV010005813.1:0-23209 GCA_947561585.1 Caprella mutica | reverse complement strand
CAAAAGAGTCACTGTGATGATGTACTATCAGAGAAAAGAGTCACTGTGATGATGTACTATCAGAGAAAAGAGTCACTGTGATGATGTACTATCAGACAAAAGAGTCACTGTGATGATGTACTATCAGACAAAAGAGTCACTGTGATGATGTACTATCAGAGAAAAGAGTCACAGCATGATGCTTATTTCACTTATCTCAGTTTCCAATTTTTCTAATACACACATTTCTTTTAGTTTTCACATGCATATACAATATACTTATACAGTCTAGGTTTTTATAGTGTTTCATACAACCTTCCACAAACTGGTTATCATGAAAAAAACGGTAATTGGTATTTATAGAAAGGGAATGGTCATGAAATCAGAAGAATATTTAATAAAAACATATCAAAGTAGGTGTGTAAAAATTATACATGTTTAATTATTATTCAAATAACAATGATTAATGAGTGAAGAAATTTATGTATAGAATTATTCAAACATTTCATATTGAATATTACAATAGCGATGAAGTATAACGGTACTTCGACTACTACGATGAATTGATATTTCCACCAATTTTACCAATAGTTAGTCACACAATAGTAACTGTTGAGCAAACCAGGAAGGTAAATAGTCACAATGCAAGCAACTTATTACCAAATAACGAACCACAATGGTCAATATACAGGTCAACCTGTTGCAATGACCTGAAGAACAAATTATTATTGACCAACTGTGGAAATTGCTGAACCTAAGTTATATATGAGTTAAACGTTTGGTACAAAAATCTAAATTTCTGATGTGAGAATAATAAGTAATATAAGATATTTCAAAGAAGTAGACATAGAAGAAATTGGCTTCATTCGCATAATCACCTACCATAAAATATTGCATTGTTCATGGAGCAAGAAAAGCTACTTCATGACTATAGTCACTTTCTAAGGAATATGACGAAAAGGGACACAAAAACCTGTAACTGCACTCACGGATAGCAAAGGAAAATGATTATCTGATAATTAGTCTAATACCTTCCTGAACTAAAGTCTAGAGCTGGTAAAACTTGAAACTAAAAACCTGAGACATTCTCTCAAAACTACAAGTAGCGTTACAAATTAAGCAGGTCATACGAAGTTTCTAAAGATGGACATTGTGAGTAAGAATACCTATCTATGATTTCCTATCTAAGAATACCTATGAGTAACAATACCTGTGAGTAAGAATACCTGTGAGTAGGAATATCTATGAGTTGGAATAACTGCGCAAGAATGAAAACTTGTGAGTAGTAATACTTATGAGTAGAAACACCTATGAGTAAGAATACCTATAAGTAGAAATACCTATGAGTAAGAATACCTAAGAGTAGGAATACCTCTGAGTAGGAATACCTCTGAATAGGAATACCTAAGAGTAAGAATACCTAAGAGTAGGAATACCTCTGAGTAGGAATACCTATGAGTAATTGAGTCAATAATTGGTCTGGGACCCTAAGCCATGACAATCAGGTAAATAAGTATATCATAGCTTGATAAGATACAGTGAACCTCGAGACATCAAGTACCTAGGTTCCTTTTTATCAAAATGCATATAGATAGACAATACAAAGTGCAGAAGGGGAGGTAGTATGCTTGAACATTGCAGAACAGATCAAAATAGCAGCTTTTCTAAGAGGTTTGAACTGATAGTACAGAATAGGTATGTCAACAAAAGTGACTTCAGTGTTTAAAAGTTAGCAATTAGAATGGTGGTTAATGATGAAACTTATAGGTATAATGTGGAAATAAGTTTATATAACATATAGGAAGGGCATACATCAAAATATTCGTACATTTACATTACTCGGAAAGAGGGCGTTAAAGAGAGATTTTTGTTATTAATTGAAAAATATGTCTTAAAAAAGAAAGTTAAATTGGTTTCAAGAACCAATCGGATATTTTTAAATTTCTGACTTAACTGTGATACCTATTTTTTTAAGTGTGCTATATAGTATACTACAAAATTCCCCGAAATGAAATGGATTTACCTAATTTTTACTTCGGGATGGTAAACGTAATGAGATTACACTGCTAGCTCAGTATACAGGACTGTTCTTTACTCTGATTAAGAAGTTAAGATTAAGATGATTTAGGGGATAGAGAAGATTATATTGGGTCCTTCCTTAATCTTCGATGGGTCTGTCACTGTTTTTATTTTTATCTTAGCATATCAAAATATTGATATTATTACTGATAAATATACATAAGGAGGAAAATAATAATATCTTAATAGATATGGTATATCAAAGAGGTCAATACAACTGCATTATTTTTGTGTTGATTTAATATTAAAATTTTGAAATTGTTAGTATAAAATTAATATAGAAGTAAGATCAGTAATTTTAGTTTTCACTTTATTAAAAAATTTGAATTATTTTAAAATTATTCAATAGTTTTCTGAAAATTTGAAATGAAAAATTCTGAAAATTCAGACAACTTACATGATTGAGTTAAAATTTTTTTAACTCAATCATGTAAGTTGTGTGAATTTTAGCATTAAGCATGAATTTGTTATTTTTAATACAAATAGCAAATTGAAGCTTATCGATAAAATTTAATAATTAATTGATATATTAAGAGAACACAATTTCCAAATCTTGAAAAGATATTACTGAAAAAAGTCATGAATACCAAATAATTTGATCATATAATAAAACTGTGTGACATAGTAAATAATATACAATTGTGAAATACAATAGTAATCATATCAGCGCGACGAATTCACCAACATCAGATGTTGTAATTTAATATAATTTAACTAAGACTTAGTAAAAAGTTTCATGTTCAAACTCCTCTTTCTTCTAAACGGCGATAAATCATACAATTTTTGGCGATGAAATCGGGAATTTCCCTCTGTTGCAAATTAGCCTGAGACACAAATCACCAAAGTAGCTGCTTGCACTGATTCCCGGTATTTTATCAGGAACATCTATAAGTTAGGCTTCACATAATAATTATAGTATTAATATCTCCACAAAAGGCAATGCATACAAGACTGCATATAGATTGGACGGGTGTTTCCTGTATATGTATAAGCTTACGTCGCTAACAAAAACTAACCCATTCATTAATTCGTAATAAACAACTATTGCCACATTCAAGATATTCACGTGACTTGTGATGAATGTAATCTGATTCAAATTCCTCAATTAATCACCAATGATTTTGACCATGAATTGCTGAGAATGTCTTATTTTGAACAATTTCAAAAATTTACCTCAAATATAAATTGAAATGTTATGCCAATCATATATTTTTCATCCAAACCCATTTTTTCGATACTCTTTGCAAATCATAGCGTCCAAGATAATGCATATTATTGTACTGTACATTTTCCTTCTTACCTAGCTATCTTCGCACACATCTCACACTGATTCAGACACTCTATTATTATTCTCCCGCCACTGCATATTGGCCTTATAGTAATAATGGTTGGGCTAATTTTTATCTGAAGTAGTATTAGGCCACACTCAGCGGTATCTTTATTGGAAGATAACTCCACTAAGTATGCCCTAAATAGGAAGGACCTATCAAAACAACATGGCCAATAGTTAGGTTTTTATAATCAAAATGTCTTAATCAATTATCAATTGAATTTGTGACAGAAATTTCAAATTTTGAGGTAAGAATCATTCTTGAATATCTGTGATGGAGAAGTTGCTAATCATTTGTTAGGTCTTTTAAATACATGAGTATTAAAATGTATTGAACTCTATTTAGTTGAAGATAACAATATTGCAAAAACTTACTTTCAGGGTGCTTAATGACCAAGTTGACTAAAATTTGACCTATTTTGTAAATCAATGAAGATAAGCAATCTGGAAGCTAGTAATGACTCATTGAAAGAAACAAGCTGTTTCTTTCAAATCAAACGTTTTCAATCCTTTATCTCAATTCTGTGTTAATCAAATTATTTACCTAACTGTACCATTCTACCCGATCTTTCTCAGATAGTGTGCCACCGCAGTAGAACCATATATTAACGGTATAGCTTCCCTGAACTCAGTAAGGTGGCTGCCCCAATTTTTCCAGCTTGTCCTTCACAATTCCTCTTCATCCTTTCACTCTCAACTTTGTCTTCAGGTTCATTCCTTCGTATCCTGGTTTGTGTTTTCCCATCTCACCATTTAGGAAATTATATCATTCCATTGTTTGTTGATATTTCTCAATATATTCCTTCAATGATATAATCCCGTTTATGAAATTTTACATTTAATCTATAAAATTTATCAGATTTTGGAACAAACTTTTAGAAAAGGTAGGAACTCTCCTTGAATTTAAAAGCTTCAGCTTATTTTGTTATTTAAATTATACATAAGCATAGCATTTTGGAAAAGTGATTAATAACGAAATTGAACAATTGACAGTTTCCTAAGGAACCAATTTTGCGAACGGAATACTAGCGTCATAGCAAGGTGCCCTAGTTTTATACTATTGATGTTGTTTACAGATAGCATACTAATAATATTCAATACATCATATTGATAGCATAATTGAAGATAACAAACTATCTTCATTATTCCCAATTTGGATGATGAAGAAGATGATAAATATTGTCACAACAATACCCCGCTAGTTTCAATATACTGTCCATTCATTAAAGTTATAATCATGTTCAATCCCTTTTATTGAATAATATCATTGACTCTAAAGATATTCATGTTCAATGTTCATTGTTAAGTCTCAGTCACGTAATTTGCTGTTGGTAATTTCCGGCAAAATGTTAACGGTCCCTTGGACCAATGTTATCTAGATCCCATGGTCATTACAGGTTCTTAGTTTGGGCTATGAGTGATATTAGCAATTAATGTATAACACATCACCGCGAACTTTATTTACAACTATCGAAGATTGGGATAAAAGAAGAATATTTCGAAAATTACAAAATCGAGTATAAAAATTTGGATCAACTTAAATATTATATCAGTAATTATTAGAGCATGAACGTGCGGGTAACTTATAAATATGTTATTTACCTCTTCTGGTGTTTGGGACCAGATGCTATATTCTCAGTTTATTAGAATTATGATTCTAATTAGCTTCTATGAGTTATTTCTTTATTTCGATGATTTAGCAATTGATTTAATTTTTTTTAAACAATTTGGCAGGAAATGGAAATCAGTAAATGGCCGGTTTATATTATCTATTTCCCTTTCTTATATTTGTATCCCTATTCTCTGATTGCGACCCGGTATTTATTTATTAAAACGTTTTATTATTAGCACAAATATATAAATAATAACTAGCCCAATACATTGCATATAGTACATATATACGGTATATCTATTTGTTTATATGGTATTTAAAGGACTTTCTTAGATTTTTATATTTTAGTTAAAAGACATTTCATATACCATTGATAAAAAAATGGTAATTTCAGAACTCATGAAAAAATATATAAATATATTCATGTTGTAATTATAGTTTCTTAACAATCTTCGATCTTTAAAAAAAATGTTTTAAAAATAAAGTTGAAAATGTGCTTTTTTACCGTCGTTCCTTCGCCAAGGAATTAGAGAAATAATTATCATTTAAATTCCCCAGTCCTTGTTATTTCCCCCCAATTGTTGTATCACATAATAATACATCACACAATTAAGAATTAATGCAGTAAAAATTGCTTGCTCAAATAACTATGAAAATAAGCATTTTATATACTTTACACATGTCCAATTAAAGAATTATAAATTTTAAGGCTATGTACAATTTGTTATATATTTTTTGTAATAAATTTCATTATAATAACGATGAAATTCATTTTATTTACCATAGAACTACTATATATTTATAATACCGCAAAATAAATTCGTAGGTGGAGGTTGCATAGTCTTTATTTTCCTGGCTTATCCAATTTATTCACGGTTATATATTCCAAATATAATAATGGAGATATAATTAATATATAAGAATATTATATAAAATAATATAATTATTAATGATGAAATATTATACCTTTGTGAAAATATAATAACAATTTAATAATGCATAGTGAGAACAAGTTCATGAATTATTTTACTTAATTGATAATTACATACGCAGTCGGTGCAGATAATCGGCAGATCGACTATTTACCGATTAAGGTTATAATATATAGTGATCGTTTTTTTATTGAGAAATTTCATATTTTCAAAAAAATGGTCGAAATTTGTCAAGATATTTGTTTTTAGATTTTGTGTTGTTTATAATATAAGTTTGAATATCGTCGCATCGCGTTTACCGTCGTAGATAAATGGTATTTATATAATCGATTATTATTTCGCTGATCGAAAACAGACGATTATAATTTGCTAACTGGATGTAAATATTGGTAGCAACGAACTTTAGGTCTGACATCAATAATAATTGCATATCAATTAAATGCATAAATTAAATATAATTTCCACTGAGAGGAATAACATATATTATTAATTGCATCTTCGTGAGCGGAATAAATAATTGAAAATTAATACAGCAAATTAACAAATACAAGAGAGTGCATTTCTATACTTTCTATATTTTTAAATAATTAATTCAACTTTCTATCAATAAGAATAACTAAATAGAAACTTTTATTATTAAAAATGTGTCTGTGTCCTTTCCAGCTCAGATAATCTAGTAAATTTTTTAAATCCTTTATTGTACTGAAAATAATCATTTATTTACAATTTACTGCAATTAAAAGTTAATCCAAAATAACCAGCTCATATATTCAGTAAATCTAAAAGCGTAGCAATAGGCCAGTTTGCAAAAACGGGTAAGGAGTTCGTAAACATCTGAATATATACAGTACATGTCGGTAGTTGTTAAAATCACCCGGAGCAACTTTTTACATCCTTTTTCTAACATTAACAAATCCACATCATTATTTGGACACATTTTAGAACTTATGCATCTTATTATAATGAAGGAGTAAGAGTTTACTCAAATGGATTAATAATGAGTTGTACCGCTAGATGGCGTTAAATGGATTAATAGTCAGTTGTACCGCTAGATGGCGTTAGTACTGATTGTTTACTATGAATCCTATGTAGTGGTAGAATGGTCTGGCCCTAATATAGTTAGTTTATTTTTTATGGAGTCTAACTGAAATATAACTGTAGAACAGTGCCGGGAAGTAAACTTTAGTTAGCATTTTTTTTGTTACCAATTGGTAGAGAAATGTTGCAATGAAGGCCATGCACAGATCGAATATTTCATCACGAAAAACTAATCAGCTCAATTTACACAAATAAATTCGTAAACACGTGCAAAAATTCAACAGATATAAAGTATATATATTAACTTACAAAATAGTTTTTGAATGATTTGAGAAAATGTATATTAGCTATAGTTTTTTTTTTCTTCAAAAAAATGTATCCCACGTTATAAACTATGGGTATTCTAACTATAACTAGTTGGTAATCATTTGTTCAAAAATCGGAGATTTAGTACAGTCACCTACCATGGAATGTAATGAAAAGGGACACAAACACCAGTGACTGCACTCACGGATGGAAGAGGAAAATGAAGAGGGGATAGGAAATGGAGCCTACGAGTCTACCTAACACAAAATATAAGAACTCGAAGTTGAAGAGCATTATTCCCTAGTACTATCCTCTAAAAGTGCAAGTAGCGTTAAAAAAAGGATAAACATTGTAAAATAAGAAGGAATCCATAATCCAAATTATAACAGTTCGGAGAAGGGACGCCACTCCCCTTCTCTTCCATTCACCACAGGCAGCTTCAGGATAGAGCCCCTGGGGGAAATTTAAATAATAATCTAGTGAAAATTTTCATCCGGTATTTAATTCGTAACTGCTATTTGAAATTATGTAATAATAATTACCCCATATAATTCTTGTTATCATTTTAGTAGGGTTTACACATGATAAAGTGCGATAGCAAATTATAATATATACTGAAGTAAGTAGCATTATACTGATAAATAATTTCTGTAACTGACACACATATTAGTATTCGTAATACATTAAAGCAATCTTCATAATTTATATCATGCGAACAGGTTCAATATAAATAATAATAGTTTAATAGAAGTAATTTTCCCTGGAAATTTGACCGGAAATTCTAACCACGTTCGTTCCCAAGCAATCACAGTCATTTTAGCTTATTTTACCTTGTAGTTCTATTTCAAACATTACGAGCATAAAATTTAAAGAAATACACTTGATGATGAAATATTAAAGATTGTAAAATATTGTTGTGCCTCCCTAGATCAAAGCGCGAGGAGCCTTTATGCGAACACACTCGTTATGATTGACTAAATGTATGTACAATTTTGCTTATTTAATTTGGAGATCTAATTTTTCTATTTGTATTAATCATTTTTTCACAAAATAATCGTGGAAAGACCTGTCAATTCGTCAAAGTTTGATTAAGAACAGACGAGTGTGCTGTCGCTCAGGCTCCATGCGCTTTAGAAAACCAAAGTCAAGGAAAAGGTCTGTACAATAGTAATTAGATATGAAAAACAGAATATAATTATTCCTTAATTAGAACTTATATTAATACTTTGAAACAAATAAAGAAATTCAGTTTTATTTATTATCGATGTTCTAAATTAATATATGTCAATTATTTTTTTTTCCTTTTTAAAAAGTTGTTTAGAAAATTGAAAGTTCATGTGCACAACATTAGTTAAAACTCATTAATTTAAACTTCTACTATAATGTATGGAATAGGAATAATATGTACATACTAAAATGTATCATGAGTCTAATTTTTCTAATTGTAAAATATGGTTAAAAAATAAAAAAAATAATATTTGTGCAAAAATATGAAACATGAGTATAATAAAAAATATTTTGAAATTAATTAAAATATAAGAAAATTTAATGTAACTACCTATTCATTTTTTAAGAACTTATAAAGTAAAATGATATTAGTCTCGCCTCCAATGTTACATATATTTGAAAACAGAATAAACTCGGGAAAAAAAACATTCAATCCATTAAAAAGAAACAATACGGTCCAAAAATAATTAAAACACAATTCAAGAAAATTAATAAATCACAATTCCTAATTATATATATCTAACTAGTTGAAAGAATAGATGTTAGTTAGCAGACTAAGTGAGTTGATGTCAATCACATGGAATGAGTTAGCACATTAAGTACAATAAGTACATAGCGTGACGAGTACTGAATAAAGTTAAACACACAGAAGGGTAACCCCCTTATTTTCCTTTTTTCCAATCCTTTTCATCCAATTTCTTTTCTTTTCAGTACTCTATGGGAAAAGAATTAATAGGCTGATTTAAGGTAAAAATATTCAAATTATAATATTAAACACTTGAATATTATGAATAGAGTGATACTGAATATCATTTAATAGGTATACAACCTATGAACAGTATTTCACTTTTAAAGTCAATATTGCATTGAAATATCTGTAAGAACAATGCAAATATCCGAACTGCATGAATGTAATTCTGCTTCATAACTCAGAAACAATGGCTACACAATGAGAACTTTTCGGACGTGACTGATATAATTTATGATAAAGTCTGACGGTTTAACAGAGCGCGGACCACGTGCACACTAGCACGCGTTCACCTACCCTCACTACTTTTAGAGAGAGACTGAGTGAGATTGACCTGAAATGATGTAGTTACCTCCTTGATCTTTCTTACGCTGAAGTAGATCACTCTTTTGAGTGTAGTACCGTGCTTTTTTGGGTTTAAATTCTTCGGAACCAAGAGCATTATAAGTCATAAGGAAATAAATACACGGAACTTTGAAGAATTAGTCAATTTAAACGAATAACTACTGACACTATATATAGTGTATCATTGAAAACAGAGCAATCTCGAGATTAGGTAACTTTTGACACGATTGTAACGTATCCATTATATATTAGTCTCCCTTCCATTGATATATGAGGCTAGCAAACTCACGTATCTTTGAAAGCAGCGCACACTCAGGAATAAACTTATAATATTGCTAAATTTATCTACCAATGTTTAGCTTATTTTATCTAGTTATCGACGGTGGTGGATATAAGATTGAATGAAGGGAATATTTAAATTAGTTGTGACTGAAAATTTCGGTCAAGGAATTATAAATGGTTTATCAACATAAATGGCCGTTATGTAGTTTGTTGTATCTGCTATTTTGTTGTACTGCACACTTCACGATTGTTTAATGACCGGATAGGTAGGTTGGGGGTTGCAAGCCCACCTTTTACATCTAACTTATAAGTTTTACATATTCCTCAGACTGAAATTTCCGAGACCGAATTTTCCGCTCATATCTCATGTTAAATAAATGTCAAAACATGTCAAAATTACTAATGTTACGTATCATTTTACAACAGTTAATGTTGTTATCTGCTTTTAATAAATACACTCACTACACATTTAATATTCATAATTTCAATTCTTTCAATTTTTGTTCTTTAATAAAATCATTATAAAGTGAGACCGAATTTTCTGTGACCGAGTCTTCCTAGAAAAGAAATACTATATGCTGATGTGTATGCTATTACACAATATATATGCTGTAATATTCAATAATTTCTTAACTAATAAACTTTAAACTTAGATAAATTAATTTCTCATTTTAGGTACTCATATTTCAGGCGGCATTTATTTATTTATCATCTTGTTATTCGCACAACTCAAAAAGTATTCAACCAAATTACCTGAAGTTTGGTCAATGTCCAGTAACCTGATGGTAGAATTTCTGGGAGCAATTCGGTGAAAGGTCATTTATAACTCACAGCCAAATTTCCTGAAATTTGGTGGGACGATTAGTCAATATCCAGGAACCGTTTGGTTAGATTTTGGGAGCTATCAAAGATAGATAATCATAGATCAATATCAAGGCCATTTTTAACTCAATAATTCAAAAGTATTCAAACAAATTATTAGCTTAAATTTGTTGGGACAATTGGTCATTATCCAGTTAAAAGTTCAATTGATTTTGGGAGCGAACCGGTCAAAAGTTATTTATAACTGAAGGATTATTGGATGGTCAAGGTCATTCTTAAGCGGCTCTACCAAGTACCCGTTCAAATTAACTAATATGAATTATTTAGCAAGTTCCATCTTAAAATACAGTACAACTCCTCTATAGTGAATGTAGAGTACCAAGTAAGAGAACTACCATGATAGTGTATAGTGACACTATACATGTTATTGTATAGTGACACTATACATGTTAGTATATTGTGCAATTAGTCTGCCATTAATAGCATCAGTTTTAGAAAATTAGTTGCCGTTTTATGGCAGACTAAAGGAAATTGTATCACTGTTCGGAGTAGTTCTCTTACTCAGGACTCTACATTCACTATAGAGGAGTGCTACTGTATGTAACAATTACAAACTTAAAGAAACGATAAAATCTTAGGAAAGTCACATCATTATCAGGGAAGCTATACATAAAAAAACGAGAAGAATGTGGATCATTATGACCATCTTGAACAACCCGACAACCCGAGGGGGTTCATATTGACCCCCTCCCAGACGGCAATAAGGTTAATGAAAATCACTAGAGACTTCATAAAAGGTATACTATAATTAAGGCACTTCAGGTATGATAGGATACTTAAAACTGACAAAATTACGACGTTATATTGTAAATATAAAGTCAATTAACGAAGTACAACATTCATCACCACAAACATTTTAGTATATAAAGTACGATGGCCGGAAATTTTGGTCTCGGAATATTTGGTCTTGAAATTTCGGTCTCTGAATTATAAATGACCTCTCAACATAAATGACCGTTATTTAGTTTGCTGTATCTGCTAGTTTATTGTAATACACACTTCATGATTGTTTCAAAACCTGGCAGGGGGTTGCCCCCCGATACATCTAATTCATAAGTCTTATTTATACCTGAGACCAAATATTCCGCTCGAATCTCATGTTAAATAAATGTCAAAACATGTCAAAATTACTAATGTTACGTATCATTTTACAACAGTTAATGATGTTACCCGCTTTTAATAAATACACTACACATTTTATTACTCATAATTTCCACTTTTTCTCTTATTGTTCTTCAATATCACCATTATAAACTGAGACCGAGTTTTCCGATACCGAATTTTTCAAAACCGAAATTTCCTAGAACCCTAGAGTACACGAAAAATATATATAAAATATAGTTAGGTTACATCAAAAAAACTTAGAACAGAAAAAAATAACAAATAAATAACATTGATTTAAAGAATAATGAGTTACTGTATATATATTAAATAAATTTGTACTATATTAATAGTTTTGAACTTATATAGATATAATATAATAATAAGAAAGAGTAAAATTTTCAAAATGGTATACACAAACATCACATAGATCAATTTTTGCAATACTAACCAATTTGTCTAAGCCCTACAGTGGACTATATATTAATCTTCCGTGGCTCCAACATAACTTTCTACATTAGTAGTTGTGTCCACAATCATTGGTTATAAGTCCAGGGTTGTGACAATATGCTCTTAAAATCATAGATCCCAAGAATATCATAGACGAAACAAAATAAAATGGTAACGAATATTATATACCGCTGGTTTATAACTATTCAATACTGTTTAGTTCTCTCCGTCTTTAACATTTTCGGGATCTATGATTTTAAGAGCATATTGTCACAACCCTAGTTTTAACCTAAACTTTAATGATTTTATCGGTCAACTATATGATCATTGCAGGATTTAAATTTTTTTAAACTATTAATTGAGTTGAAAATTTATCTTCATTTTCACAACTATATTTAACTTTCTATGAATTCTGGTACCGATTTAAAAAAAAATTCAATTACCTTCGCAAAATTGCGAAGGGTTATGTTTTGATCGAATCTTTTAATATCTTGTTATTCACATAACTCAGAAAGTATTTTTGGTGGGACGATTGGTCAGTATCCAAGAAACATTTAGTTAGATTTTGGGAGCAATCAGTCAAAGATTAAGGTCATTTATAAGGTAAAGATTATTGGATGGTCAAGGTCATTATTATGGGGCACCGAAGGTATGCGCTCAACGAGTGCCCGTCATAGTTATTCATGGATTCCAAAGGTACTGAGCCACGGAATCACAGACACTCTCAGTAGTCGGAATAAGGGTGAACAAATGTGTCATGAACCAATCTGCCCATTAGATATTACCCTTATTAATCTATCATGACCTGTGGCAACACCCACTTCCCGAGTACTGCATAGGACATTGAATCTTCAACATAATCGCAGCTTAACAAATGAGTAGGATTGTGACAATATGTTTTTAAAATCATAGATCCCGAAAATAGTATAAACGAAAAGAATTAAACAGTATTGAATCCGTCTAAACCAGCGGTGTATAGTATTCGATACCATTTAGTTTCATCTGTGATATTCTTAAGATCTATGATTTTAAAAAGCATATTGTCACAACCCTAGTAATAATGAAGGAGAGGAATGTTAAATGTAACAGAATTCAATATCAACTAGAAATGATAATATATAATGTATTTAAAATATGTAGCACGGAAATCATCAACCAACAATAATGAGTAAAATCACGCTATAAAATTTGAATTTAATAATACATACTTTTCCTCTCAAAGTTATATAATTTACACATTCAGGATGTTTCAGAACTAAGGTATCTGTTGTTTGATATAGCTATATATCATAATTCGAAATGTTAAATACAAATTCATTGACTTTAATTCAAACTTGAATAATGCGTAAACGATACAGTGTTCGATATGACCAACCACAATACAAGAAACAGCTTTCAGTCTAGGAGCAAATAGTATGGAGCAATGCGATGGTGCTTAGTTCTGTTGGAGAAACCATGGTGAACCACTGTAAATGTTCTTTAGCCCATGATAGAAATTTCGATTCCAAAATGAGAAAGATGCATCGTTCTGAGAGTAATTTGATCATGTAAAACACAAATACGAAAGAAGATCTTTCAGAGGCTGTCACAGAAGCCTGAACAATCACAAACTGTGCATTTTGACCTATGGTCACAAATTACAATACTGATGGTTCAAATGTACTGAATGCTAAATTTCTTCTCATCAGTGGACACCGAGGAAGCATGTACCAACTTCTTTCGTCTCTTATTTTTTCATGATGGTCGGTAAGAACAAGACCGTTTCTATGATTTTGTTCTAAGATCTTCTGTCTTCTTTCATTTACGATGACATCGACGTTTGTTTCAATGCATGTTCTCCTGCTCGATAGTTTTTCGGTCCGTTTGCTTCATTTACATCTTCGTCTTGTATATCGGAGGTTGGACCAGTTTCTTTTGAATTTTTAAATAATTTTCATACAGTTGAAAATTGATCAACTCCCTTGCATTTGATAAATTAATTGTACTTTTCTTGCGGAGCTTGATCACTTTATTTCAAACTACAGCCATGATACAAAGTATGAATTTGAAATCTTGATGATATATGATTTACAGAATCAAACATCGATTTTGAATGATTTATTTAATACTTAAAACTCGTTGCCTTCACTCTGAAACATCTTGTATCAGCTCAGATATTTTATTTCATAAGGAGTAAATTCAACACTCTTCAGTAGTAGAGTAACCGCCGTTAAACATGAATAATACAATATATTTTTTAAAATTATTTTGTAGAAAAATAAGTCGTCCATCACAGACTTCAGATACTCTTTTTTCAAATTTACAATATTAATGATATTTCATTGACTAGAAAGTATGGCTAAATAAATAATAATCTCATTTAACAAAGTAGGCTACATTTCTCCGTTAGCAGAGTGGCTATTGGACCTTAGACCTTTTCTTAATAAATACCGTTGTGACAATATGTTTTTAAAATCAGAGATCCAGAAAATATTACAGACGGAAAAAATTAAACAGTATTGAATCGTTCTGAACCATCGGTATATAGTACTCGGTACAATTTCATTTCGACTTCGTCTATGACATCCTTAAAATCTATGATTTTGAAAGTATATCGTCACAACCCTACTAATAAATCTAACTCTTCACCCAATCATTCCTTGTTTCTTCACTACAACACCAGGTCGAAGTTTTTCTTTATTATTGCTCGAGGTAAAGCGTAGTCCTCAAACTCCACAAAATCACCCATGATGACATTAGATCCTCCTTTCCTGAAAAAGACAGTAGCCATTCAATAATATCACCAACTAAACTAATTAACCTTAGCATCTATTTAGTGGTGATTATAATTACCGATTAAATTATACAGTGAAACTCCCGAGTTATGAATATAACTTAGAGCCACTTCATATCTTTGACTGCACTAGACAGTTTTCTATGATTAAAATCATAGAAAACTATGGTCATTATTGAGGGATAACTATGATGCATATTATTGACGTTTATTATTTTCTATAATTTAAATATAGAAAACTACTTCATAACTCATTTCATAATTCAGGTTCTTATACTCGAGTGCTTCATAACTCAGGAGTTTTACTGTAGTAATGAATTTTGACTAAAAAATTGAATCAACCTATTGGAATAATTTGAGTACTGTTATACAAGTTTGCTACCAGTTGCCAGAATTAGTTATCTCTTTCAATAGTTCGTTAGCTACCTAAAGTGATCAAGCGCTTTATCTGTTGAAACAGTTCGTTATCAGTTGAGACAGTTCGTTATCTGTTGAGACAGTTCGTTATCTGTTGAAACAGTTCGTTATCTGTTGAGACAGTTCGTTATCTGTTGAAACAGTTCGTTATCTGTTGAGACAGTTCGTTATCTGTTGAAACAGTTCGTTATCTGTTGAGACAGTTCGTTATCTGTTGAAACAGTTCGTTATCTGTTGAAACAGTTCGTTATCTGTTGAAAGAGTTCGTTACCTGTTGAAAGAGTTCGTTACCTGTTGAGACAGTTCGTTATCTGTTGAAAGAGTTCGTTACCTGTTGAAAGAGTTCGTTACCTGTTGCAAGAATTCGTTACCTGTTGCAAGAGTTCGTTACCTGTTGAAAGAGTTCGTTACCTGTTGAAAGAATTCGTTACCTGTTGCAAAGAGTTCGTTACCTGTTGAAAGAGTTCGTTACCTGTTGAAAGAGTTCGTTACCTGTTGGCGAAGTTCGGTAGTTCTGCGAGCATTGCCCTATTAGCCGGAATGCAAAGTTTGGCTTCAAGAGAAGAACTCAAGTTCTTCAGAACGTAAGAACTAGAAGGAGTCATGACGGACCTGTGTGGACGGAAAGGGTCAAACTAAAGCATAACCTAACGGTTGAAATTATATTTCAAAATATCAATAATAATCTTTTGGTTTGTAAGTTTTAAATAACACTTTTATACAACTAGCTATAATAGAAAATACCTAGTGATACGTCCTTAAAATGTTAATCTTAATTTGAATTGAACAACAATTTTAAACTTGAATTCACAAACATCAACCACAACAAGTACTTCAAACTTGTTCAAAAAGAGATTCCAGTATAAAATATATAAATAATTAATAAAATAAATAGAAATCAGTATATACTCCAATAAAAGATTCAATTTTGAATGAAACTATTTCAATTCTTTAAAGTACTATCCAAGAAAAGTGTCTCCGCATGATGCTTATTTCTCAAACCACAAGTTATTAATTTCCTATTATTTTCCAATCTCACAAATTTTCAGTCGTGTATTCAGAATTTAATTTTAGATATCTACATGCACTATAATTAGTACAAATAGTTTCATTAGAAGATAAAAAATTAGTAAACTATTAAACTATCTTTATGGATACAATTTTTTTTGACTGTAAATGGACTCACTGAGTGACAAAGAATTTCTTGACATCTCTCCCCTGCATCTTAGTGATGATGAAGTCCAACATCTGCTTCACACTGGTGGTGTGGGGCCAGGGGTTGGGGAGGGAGTGGGTGGGCCATAGCGAGAACTCCCCCTCCAAGTACTTGGGGGAAGTGCGGTAGAACACCAAAGCCTGTAAGAGGAAGTGCAGTTATGAGGGGGGGTACCATAACCAAAGATATTATACCACAGTAAGATACACCACTGTCGCAAATTTCGGATTCGAAAGTACGTTGTGGTGCCATCTAGGTTTGAATGAGGGAACTAGAGAAACAACAATATTTGGTGTTGATCAACACCAAAGTTTTTAGAATCAGGGTGCTAATCTATTTACTATGATCAACACCAAATGTTGTTCTTGCTTTAGTTCCAACTTTCAAATCCAAAGGGGGATTTTTAAAACAGAAATTTGTGAGAGTGGTGTATCTTACTCTACCATATCTTTGCTATAACCTCTTTCGCAGTTTTGTTCACCGTCAATTGAGGAATCGATGCTCTTTTTTTAGTTGAAATGTTTTATAGCTTGAATACATGGGCTATTTAAGAAGTTAAATCAGGCGCGTATACAAGGGGGGGGCATTTGGGGCAGATGCCCCCCCCTTGAGGTCTGAACTTTTTAAAAATAAATCTACGGATTAATAAAAAATATATGGATTAATCCTCCAAATTGAAGAAATGTCAATTATTTGATTATTTTTAATTGCTTTTGACATGCTTGAACTCAGTATTCTATCAAAATCGACATTTTAAAATTGCAAAATGCGAAAAATTAAATTGCTTCAAGTCGTATTATGTATAAGCCATTTTCTCCATAGAGAGTGAATTTCTATCACCCTATTAATAAAAGGATTGTTTTTCAATTTAAAAATGTTTTGGAATTTGAGAAGAAATGCATCGTCCTGTACTCTGTAGTTTGCCAAAACACCTTCTTCTTCAACAATACGCTGAAAATTCATGCTTTCCCAAGATAAATGGAAGGGTGGCTAAATCTTACCACTTGAAAAAGTTCACAAGAAATCGTGGTCTATCCAACGAAACTGGTTCGATTCACAAGAAAAAACAAATGAAAAAACAAACAAAATAAACACAAACTGCATTTAGGAGAAGATTTTCCTTGAAGAAACCACTAGTTTTTTTTTCTCAGAAAAGTTTTTCAGCAAATTTCATCCACACCAAAACCACGTGGTGGAGGATCGTCATACATTCATTTAGTTTCCGTTTTTATCAATGAACTGCAGTTCGACCATTAACAAAAACCACATAAATAGCGGTTTTGTGAGTGGATTATGCAGCAACCATCCAACATTGCCAATTGAATCGTTTGGACAGACGAGAAGTTAATTTACCTCCATCAAAAACACATTGAAAGAATACGAATGGAAATCTTTTGTTCAAGCATTCCTTAACGAATAAGGCAACATGTTACCATGTTAATGTTTTTCAAAACTCTGATTCCAAAACTCTGATCCCAGCCTGCAACTTCTTCATTTTGGTGGATGCAAGACCAAATGCAGCTCTAGAATTTAAGGAAAAGTTTCGAGGTCGAGTGAACTTTCGCATATGGGCTGCTGCACAAACTCGAGCTTATAAGTTTATATAAAAAAAAAGATCCCAATGAGTCTCTTATACAATGTGCTCAAATCTCAGTTCAAAAAAACAAAAACAATAAGACTCTCAAGAAAGTATGCAAGAATGTTCTGAAGCGTGCATCGTTCTGTCTTCACTTCGGAGGGGGTCATTTTCAACAACTTTTGTAGGACCTCAGGAGATGTGCTTCATATGATATAAGACAATAAATGTTAACAATAATGAAAATTCTTTCTTTTCTTTCAAAGTGATGCATCTATAATGGTATTTGACTCATTTTTAAGTGCTTCTAACTCGTAATTAAAAAATTACGTTATCTGATGAAACACAGTGTAGCAGTATGGTTTTGATTATTTTTGCTGCAGCCAATGATTGAATACTGTGATTAAGTTAATGATTATCAGTCTATTGGACATGATATACAGCTTATGGACTGTACAATTCATCCACTGACACACTGTGTTCCATCAGAAACGATATTTTTAAATTACGAATTAGAAGCACTTCGATCTAATGCATCAATTGTCATCATAGATACACCACGTTGATGGAAAAGAAAGTATTATTATTAAAAATTTATTGTCCTATATATATGGCTATATCATATGAACCACATCTCCTGTGGCCGTACAGAAGTTGTTGAAAATGACCTCCTCCAGCCTGAAGACAGAACGAAGCAAACTTCGAACCATTCTTTAAAATTTCTTAGGGGTCAATGAGTTATACCTTTCAGCGAAACTTTAAACACTTTGTATAAGAGACACAATGGAATATTCTTTTTCATATATAAACTCGAGTTTGTGCAGCAGTCAAGAAGTGAAAATCCAAAGGGTTGTGATATTGATTGTGTGCTGGCCAGGAATTTTCCGATCTTCTGCTAATGAATCGGCCTCTAACCTTTTCAATGAGAAATTCTAGAACTGCATTTGTTCAATGTGGTGAAGCGCCGTCTTGCATCCACCAAAGTGAAGAACGAGATGCAGTATGGGCCAAATAAGGGGTGCTAGTTTGGTATGCGATCTGTGAGGTTAATGTGATATGATAATGCATTAGTATTTTTATTTTAATAATTATGATAATTTTTCTTTATAAGTAACTGTGATACAAAACAAACAATATAGACGAGATGATATCGTCACAATGCATTAAAAGTAAAAAAAAAAAACATATATTAATCTCCTATTTTACTTTATATTCATACAAGTTTAGTAGGATGTAGTTTATATAATGATATTTTCTTGAAGTATTTCCATAATAAGGCTTTGCATATGTAAATGGTATATAATGATTTAAGGAATATATTTGGTATCTCTTTTACCTGTTTGTATCTTTTATATTTGCTAATAAATTCTGAATAGATCGCATGCCAAACCAGTAAATGATGATCAGATCGCATAGCAAACTAGCACCAAATAATGTCCTGTAGCAATCTGAGATATGAAACACCATTAACCGATGACGAGTTGCCATCATCATCAAGGAATGCATGAAAGATTAGATCCATTAAATTAATAATGGAAACAAAGATATTATACCTTAGCATCATACCTAGCATTTATTCTTTTGATATTTCAGGGATTTTCATTAGTGTACCTGACGATCCTCCGCAACGGAGTAATGTTTGGTGAAATCTGCTGAGAAACTGGGGGTTCTGAGGGGTTCTTCAGAGAAACTCTTCACCTCCTGAATCACTGTTTCTGTCCTTTTTGGTTTTGTTATAATTTGCCTTTCTTGTGAATAGAACCAGTTTCATTGAATAGACCACGAACTCTTGTGAACTTTTTCAGGTGGTAAGATTTAGCCGCCCTTCACTTGTCATGGAGTGAAGCATGAATTTTCGACATACTGTTGAAGAAGAAGGTGTTTTGCCAAACTACAGAGTACAGGACGATGCATTTCTTCTCAAATTCAAAAACATTTTTAAGGTTTAAGAAAAATGCTAATACTAATAGGATAAAATCCATTCTTTATACTTTATGAACATAATGACGTCCTCCCATTTCGCAATTTGAAAAATGAGTTTTCTGACGAAACACAGTGTAAGCATGTTCAAAGCAATTAAAATAATCCAATAACTGATCAGTCTGAGGATTTATCCGTAGATTTTTTTCAGAAACGTTAATTTTTTTGAAAAGTGCCCCCCCCTTGACCGAATCCTAGATACGCCTCTGAGTTAAATAGAACAATTTAAATCCCAGTGATATCGATAACACTTTTTAAGTTCATAGAATCACCCGAGGTAGTTGTTCTCTCTAAATATTTACAATAGGTTAGCAAATACAAGAAACCGAATAAATTCATGAATAACATTAAATTTTTTGGATTGAAAATAATTTTTATTGGTAATAGTTTACCAAATATTAGGATATTTGATGCTTAAAAGATAGGTTCATAGGAAAATGAAAAATTTAAGTTCATCTAACTTGACCAGATATAAAAATAAACAGGGGAATTTAACATTATTTACATAAATTCATTTCAATTTTAATGTTTTGGAAACTAATAAATTTGGCTCTAGTACTTCTACAAGCGTCATCAACGGTAATAATATTAATTGAAGTAAGAACTAAGTGATCTCTTTATTTTCACGGTCCGAAAGAGGATGATTTACTATTACGGTCGTACGAATTTGTTCACGATTTATTTCTACGGACCTATATTATTTAGTGTTCTTAATTCTTAAGTAAAGAGATCCGAGCTAAGTAATAAAATTATGGTAGGCCAGGTGAGGATCAAGAGGGGATCGTTTTCAATCTTCTCCAGCCACCATAACTTCCTCTGTCTCAAGTTCACCTGGTATTTGAACTCCTCCATATAACTGAGACTGATGTGGTCCACGACAGTCTCATAGGGACAAAGTCTGTCTTTGAACACAGTCTTTATCAGAGTCTGAAGTCTGAGATGCGAATCATCTGAGAAGTTGTACAAGTGCTGGAAATCCAGAAGACAAACTTCTCCAGGATGACTTAGAAGAAAACTAGAAATCTAGGGGTGATGGAGGGAGACAAAAATTGTAATTTAGATTAAATAAGTCATTCATAATTTCGCAGTTACAGTAGAACTCCTCTATAGTGAATGTAGTAACTGGAGTCGAGGAGATACTCCGAATAGTAAACCAAGTTTATTTAGTCTGCCATAGAATGGTCATTGGTTTACTAAGAATATTGGCAATTCATAGTAGACTATTTAGGCTACTTCTTTATTCTGAACTCTACAATAACTATGGAGGAGTTCTATGGTGTCAATTTTCTTTAGGAAAAATCTACACTTTATTTATAACAATTGGTGATGGTTGTTTCATAAAATTTATTTAAATCGAATCATTTAAGAAATTGAGGTAGCTATTGAGTGAAATTGTTCATTCTCCAAAATAATGTACCGACATTTCAAACCAAAATATACTATAAAAGAATGCAGGATTTTCCGTACTATTACGATCTTGGAAAAAAATTAATGGTGCATTAAAATTAAATAGACCTGGCATGCTTCTACATTTTTATGATAGTTCAATATTTGATACACAAACTAGAAGTGTACAGTCTGAATACAAAAATAATTGCAAACAATAAAAAATTTAACCATTCACCTCATTTAATATGGTCTCAATTTTCTCTCCATATAAACCATGAACGAAGTAGAAGACTTTATTCTTTTCGGCGACTCGAATATCAAAATATCTGAAAAAAGTAAATCAAAATATAATATTAAACATATATGATATGTACTATCAGAGAAAAGAGTCACTGTGATGATGTACAATCAGAGAAAAGAGTCACTGTGATGATGTACTATCAGAGAAAAGAGTCACTGTGATGATGTACTATCGGAGAAAAGAGTCACTGTGATGATGTACTATCAGAGAAAAGAGTCACTGTGATGATGTACTATCAGAGAAAAGAGTCACTGTGATGATGTACTATCAGAGAAAAGAGTCACTGTGATGATGTACTATCAGAGAAAAGAGTCACTGTGATGATGTACTATCAGAGAAAAGAGTCACTGTGATGATGTACTATCAGAGAAAAGAGTCACTGTGATGATGTACTATCAGAGAAAAGAGTCACTGTGATGATGTACTATCAGAGAAAAGAGTCACTGTGATGATGTACTATCAGAGAAAAGAGTCACTGTGATGATGTACTATCAGAGAAAAGAGTCACTGTGATGATGTACTATCAGAGAAAAGAGTCACTGTGATGATGTACTATCAGAGAAAAGAGTCACTGTGATGATGTACTATCAGAGAAAAGAGTCACTGAGATGATGTACTATCAGAGAAAAGAGTCACTGTGATGATGTACAATCAGAGAAAAGAGTCACTGAGATGATGTACTATCAGAGAAAGAGTCACTGAGATGATGTACTATCAGAGAAAAGAGTCACTGTGATGATGTACTATCAGAGATGACTAAGAGTCACTGAGATGATGTACTATCAGAGAAAAGAGTCACTGTGTTGATGTACTATCAGAGAAAAGAGTCACTGTGATGATGTACTATCAGAGAAAAGAGTCACTGTGATGATGTACTATCAGAGAAAAGAGTCACTGTGATGATGTACTATCAGAGAAAAGAGTCACTGTGATGATGTACTATCAGAGAAAAGAGTCACTGTGATGATGTACTATCAGAGAAAAAGAGTCACTGTGATGATGTACTATCAGAGAAAAAGAGTCACTGTGATGATGTACTATCAGAGAAAAGAGTCACTGTGATGATGTACTATCAGAGAAAAGAGTCACTGTGATGATGTACTATCAGAGAAAAGAGTCACTGTGATGATGTACTATCAGAGAAAAGAGTCACTGTGATGATGTACTATCAGAGAAAAGATCACTGTGATGATGTACTATCAGAGAAAAGAGTCACTGTGATGATGTACTATCAGAGAAAAGAATC
>CANNZV010005812.1:0-23213 GCA_947561585.1 Caprella mutica | reverse complement strand
ACTCTAATTTGAGTTATCCACGAACATTTGGTCACAATAAGTCACGAACATTTGGTCACACAAACCTATATTACTTAACCTATATCTTTATATACCTATATCAGCCCCAAACTTTGTGTGTAAAACGGCGTTCGCTATCGCTCACAATTTTTTCTTTTCTCCTGCGGAGGGCTTTGCTGTTGAAAAGAAAAATAAGGATTTTTTCGGCGGTAGCGTGACCCTTTTGGTACGCTTTCTTTTTAAGAGTGATAGCCTTTAGATAGTTTTTGAAATAGAACTTTGTAAAATCAACTTTTAAGACATATCTTTACTTCATTATTTCAATAATTCATTACTTCATTACCTTATGGCTTTAAAAATTGCAGTTATCTCACAAAAGGGCGGCGTAGGAAAATCCACGCTGGTTAGAGCTTTGGCGGTAGAATATGCTCGTAACGATTGGACGGTGAAAATTGCGGATATGGATTTGAAGCAGAAAACCACAACGGAGTGGAACTGCATACGAATGGAAAGTGATATATCCCCTACCCTTGCAGTAGAGCCTTTTTCAAAAGTGCGTGATGTTCTCAAACATGATGCTCATTATGACCTTATCATTTTTGACGGTGCAGGACAGGCGGATGCTCAAACCTTAGAAATTTGCCAATCGAGCGACTATATTATTTTGCCAACGGGCATTACTCGTGATGATTTAACCCCACAGGTTAAACTTGCCCATGAACTAAGACGTAAAGGCATAGACCGAAAACGCATTTGTTTTGCATTGAGCAGAGTAGGAGCAAGTAAAGGAGAACAGGAAGCCGCAGCAGAATTTATTGAAGATGCAGGATATTCTTGCGCTGGAATGATACAGGAGCGTACTTCGATAGGACAATGCCATGATAACGGACTGGCAGCAAATGAAACGAAGTACCCCAGCATTAACAAGGTCATTGACGACCTTATTCAAAACATTGGTAACAAAATTAATCAAATCACGGTGTAATTATGGCAAAATTGAAAAAACGAAATAAAGGCGCAGTTCCTACCATCGAGGAAGCGAGTAGTAATTTAGGAGCAGCGCAGGAGGCTATCAAACCTATGTCATTCAAAGTGCCTGAAAGTTTCAATAAGGAATTTAAGCAGTTTGCACTTGATAATGATTTATCACTAACCGACCTTTTCAAAAAGAGCTTTGCTTTTTACAAGGCTTCTACTAACAAGTAATGAATTATATAATTCATTACTTCATTATTTGTTATGAATAGCCACCAAGCTAAACAGATTGATTTACCTAACCTCTTGTCACGCTTGGGGCATGAGCCTACGACCATCAAAAAGAATGGTAACGAATATTGGTATCGTTCCCCTTTTCGGTCAGAAAAAGAGGCTTCCTTTCATACTTCCTATTTGGGTGGTAAATGGATTTGGAAAGATTTTGGCGACATTGGGGGTACGGTTATAGATTTTATTATGCGCTACAAGGGGCTAAATAGCGTTAGAGAGGCTCTTAACTACTTAGAGGGTATCTATCCTGCCAATTCCCTGAAAAGTGCCTCACGGTCTAAAAATGACCCCGTAAAATCGAAAAAGCAAACATCTCTTTTTTCTTTTCAACAGCAAAGCCCTCCGCAGGAGGGAAATTTTTTTTCTGAAAATCGGGAATTAGAATTTTTAAAAGCTCACCAAGTCAATCACCCTGCAATATTCTCATATTTAAAAAAGAGGGCAATTCCTGATAATCTTACCGAGCGTTATTTGCGAGAGGTACTTTATCGAAATTCTAAGACAGGGAAACAGTTTTTTGCTTTTGGTATGAAAAATCAAAGCGGTGGCTATGAAGTAAGAGCCGCCACAGATGATTATAAATTTAAGTCTGCTTTGATTAAAAGGGATATTAGCCATATCAAAGGACAGCAAGAAAATTCTGAAACGGTTAATGTATTTGAGGGGATGCTTGATTTCCTTTCTTTGCTTGCCATGCTTAACGTTTCCAATCTTTCAGGGGATAGTATCATAATGCACTCCCTTTCATCTTTTCAACCGTCTGTTACTGCCATCGAAAGCATGAAGTACAAGAAAGCCAATCTTTTCTTGGATAATAACAAAGCAGGGGAGGAGCATACCGAAAAATTCCAAACTCATTTTGGTGAATTAGTAGTAAATCAAAGTTACCTCTTTGAACCTTATGAAGATATAAATGATGCGTTAGTCGCTAATGCTATTCCTAATTTCTATAAGTAATTAAATAATGAATTATATAATTCATTACCTTACCTGTAATTAAAAATTCACATTTTAAATTTCTCATTTCTGATATGCTACAAGGGCTTTCTTCACTCTTGTAGTGTAAACCTTTATTGGTCTTTCTATATGGTTCTTGGTTTCTCCAAGTCCTTGTGAAGAACGCATATTTCTTCACTAAAAATTATATCAAAATGAGAAAGGCAGCAAAGAAAAAAGCCGCACCTGATATGTATCAGGTGGTTACAAATCGAATTATTGAACAGCTTGAAAAAGGAGTATTGCCTTGGCGAAAAACTTGGAGCAGTTACGGATTAGCGAAAAACTACGTTTCAGGCAAAGCGTACAAGGGTATCAATATGTTATTGATGAACTTTTTTAGCCCTCATTCTATCCCTTATTATTTAACTTTTAAGCAAGCAAAAGAGCTTGGAGGTAAAGTTAAGAAGGGGTCAAAAGCTCAACAGGTCATCTACTACAATATGATTTTCAAAGACAAAAATGGAAATAAAATTTCTAAAGAAGCTGCTGAAAATCGGGAAGATGTTAAAGTGATGAAGTTCCTTAAATATTTCAATGTATTTAATGTTTCGGACATCGAGGGCATTGATTTTGAATTTGAGGAATTAAGGCTTTTACCCAATGAAAGAATAGAGCGTTGCGAAAAATTGGTGCAGAGTTACCCTTCACCTCCTGAATATCAGGAGAAGGATAGGGCAGGGGCTTATTATCATCCATTAGAGGATTATATCAATATGCCCCCCATCGAGCAGCATGATAGCGCAGAGTTTTATTATTCTACCTTCTTTCATGAGCTTATACATTCAACAGGTCATGCGAAGCGATTGGCAAGGGAAGAAATAACTACTCCTAACCGTTTCGGCTCAATTCCTTATTCTAAAGAGGAATTAGTAGCAGAGCTTGGAGCTTCTTTTCTTCGTACTATCGCAGCGATTGACAGCGACCCCATTTTTCAAAATTCCAGTTCCTATATTCAAGGTTGGTTAAGTAAGTTGAAAGATGACAAGCAGTTGATTTTTAAAGCCTCCGCAGAGGCTCAAAAAGCTGTTGATTACATTATTGGAGATAGCTTCGCTAATGTAGCTTGAAAATTTAAAAAGCAGGGTTCGCCCTGCTTTTTCTTTGTCTAATTGGTAATGAATTATATAATTCATTAAATAACTACTTAGGGCGTTGCCCCCTACGCAAAACAAGGCATCCAAACGCATCCCTACGGGCTACCCTCGTTCAGAACCTCCTTGCATTTTGTACCCCCATTCTCGCCGAACGGCAGAAGGATAAAGCGCAGGTAGTGCTTTTACCCTTTAACCTAACAGGAGCAAATGAATGAGAGAGACGACAACAACTGATTTTTCAAAGTTTGGCAGTAGAGAAAGAGAAATGTCAGAAGAACTATTAAGAGCATGGAGAGAGCAGGGTTTACCCGATGATTTTGATAATGATGAAGTTACAATAATGTTCAATTTAATGAGTGGTTATGTTTTTTTAACTAATTCAGATTATCAAGTCGCAATGATGAATGGCGATAACTTAGAAAGTTTCTATACTGATTTTGAGACGGGCGAAGAAGGCTTTAAAGATGAATTGAGTAATGAAGCACTAAAACGTTTAGAGCTTTAATAATACAGATAAACAACAAAGGAGAACTATAATGGCTATTAACAACACAGTAATACTTATTGGTAACATGGGCAGCGATGCAGATATTATTGAAACAGAAAATACAACATTTGCAGCCGTATCAATTGCAACTACTGATAGTTACAAAGATGATAATGATGAGTGGCAGGAACTGGCTACTATTTGGCACAATGTATTAACCTTTAATCCCAAATTGATTGAAGTCTTGAAAAGTCTTAAAAAGGGTTCACGCTTGGAAATTACAGGTTCTTTATCATATCGTCCTTACAAAGTGATGATTGATGATAAGGAGATTACAAAATATGAGGCTTCCATCATTGCCCGTAAGATTGAACAAGCCCCTTTATCTAAAAAGAAGGCTTAAATTATTTAGTAATGACGTAATGAAATATATAATTCATTACGTCATCTAAAATTCATATTTCATAATAGAAAGGCATGGTATAATAAGGTTATGAGTAAAGATATTTCAGTTTTAAATTTCCCTTCACAAATTACTTCAGACGGAACAGATGTTTCTGATTTTCAATTAGTTTCTGAAGTCAGATTATTACTTACTAAAAAGCTCAATCGAGTTGCAAGGGGGGAATATGAATTAACAGAAGCGGATAAACGTAATATTCTAAATATGAACGATGTTTTTAAGCGTAATGGTTATCCGATGATAGATGTTGAAATGACACAACTTTAAACTCATTAATAGCGTTTAATAGTAAATCAAAACTATTAAATTATGCCATCAAAATTTGATGAATATTTAGACCAGCTTTCTGACAAAGACAGAGAAGCTTTAACCGATGTCAAAAAACAAGAACTAACTATTGATAGCCCTTCGGATGCTGTAAATTCTTATACACCTGACCCTAAAGATGCAGGCAAACAAGAAAAATCTGCCCAAGATGCAACTGTTAAAGATGCTGGAAAGACTTTGCAAGATAGTGGGGTTGAAAGTCCTGATATTGTTAAAAAAGATAGCCTTTCAAATTTTCCTGAAAAAGAGCAGGGGGAACAAGAGCCACAGCAAGAACAGGATAAAGAAAGATAAATCTACATTTCGGCAATCTCAATAGTTTCAATTATTGGTTTGTTCGCTGCTGGAGCTTTATGTTTTTTATCTATAAAAGCACATAGTTCTTTAATCTTATCTTCCATAAGGAGCTGCTCAATACGTCCTAAATTTTTTCCTTTAATGGTAAATATTCTACTTGATGTAGTAATGACCAGTAGGGTAGGAGGGTCAAAAACCCAATCTATCAAATGAGCATAGGAATACCCGTAGCTTTTTCCATCAGCATCAACAATGCGAAAGCGTGATGATTTCCTACTCTTATATTCTTCAAAAGCATGATACTCTGATTTTTCTTTAATCAGTTGTGGAGGTGTCTTTTCAAGAGGTGGGTAAACCTTGCCGCCATATTTACTAAGATTATCTTTTTTATCTTCCATACCAATCCGAATTTTCTCTATCAAAGCTGCCTTTCGTGCCATCGCCATACATACTGTCGTAGTAAGTATCGGCTATATCTGCCCTCATAGACTCAACCACAAAGGCATGATGTTGAGAGCCGCCACCAATTTTTTGATAGCTATTGATATGTTTTCGATAACCAGCTTTTGCTTGATTAACTAATTTTACTTTTTCTACTTCCTTATTCCATTCAGTTTTATATCCCTGTTTTTCAAGGTGGGTTACTTTCTGCCCTTTCTTTGGCTGAGGGATTTTATCAATACCTTTTTCCTTATAACTTCGGAGGTCAAAAACGACTTGGTTATTATCGTTTTCGGCTGATATTTTGTTCAAATGGTCTTGATAAGAAAAGCGCATTTCTTTCAATGTTTCTCGACCATCTAATCCGCCATTTTTATAGCCCGTTAGTTTCTTTCCAAATGTTCCATCTTGTTCCACAGGACGGAGGGTAAACATTACATGAGCATGAGGATTTTTACCCCCATCCGCAGCATCAGGATTATGGATAGCAAAGTCTGCTATTAAGTTACGTTTTGTAACGTTATCATTAACCCATCCGCTTACGACTTTTTTATGCTGTTCATGGCTAAGATTTCGAGGGAGTACAAGAATTACCTCTTTAGCTAATTGAGCATCTTTTCTTTTTTCACCAGCTTCTACACTATTCCAAAGTTTCTGTCTGTCGCCCATCCATTGGGGTGCATGGTCGGGCGTGATGATTTCAGCATGAAGCACATTATGCTTCTTGCTATAATCATGGGTCTTATTATATTTTTCATCTTCTAACTTTTCACAAGCTCGATAGGCGGCACAGGCAACAACCGAGCTACCAGACCGATATGCGGAAGCTGCTACGGCACTTTTTCGAGAGCCTCTGCTAATGGTTTGAATGTGAAGATTTGCGTGCATAGTTTAGATTTTGTCCTCCGTTGGCTGTTAGCGCATTTGCGCTGACGGGCAACGGACGATTTTTTACCCAATATCTTTCGTGTTCTAAGTGCGCGTATAAGAGTTACTAACGTAACTCGCTTACTTTTTGTTGCATAGCAACAAATGAACACGAAAGATATTGGGTAAAAAATCGTTTACCAACTGATGCAAAAGGGCAAAAAATGAACTACGGTAGGCAGGCGTTTTTATAAATGCTTATTGGTTGATATAGAGGGTCTTAGAAAAAATTAGTATTTTGACGCTTCTTTTTTCCCATTCAATTTTATCGCAGTTATATGAAGCAAGATACTCACAAGTATTCTCTTGATTCCGTACTCTATAAATTCAACGGAACAGAACCTTTTACCATTCGCCAAGCGTGTGAAGGGGTGCAAATTTTTGGTGGAATTGGTAGCGGAAAAACTTCGGGAAGTGGTTCAGCTTTGGCAAAATCTTATCTTCGTGCTGGGTTCGGTGGGTTGGTTTTATGTGCTAAAAAAGATGAGTTAGAAACGTGGCAACGCTACGCCGCCGAGACGGGGCGAAGTGATAGTTTACTTGTCTTTGATGCTTCGGGAGATTGGCGTTTTCCATTCCTACAATATGAGGTAAATAGAGAAGGAGAGGGCGCAGGATATACAGAAAATTTAGTCCGTCTTTTTACGACTGTTCACGATGCTATGGAACGAGGAAAAGGCGGTGGCGGTTCTGACCCTTACTGGTCAAGAGCGATGCAGCAATTAATGAGAAATGCGATTGATTTATGTATGATTTCAAGAGGCGAAGTTTCTATTCCTTTACTGTACGATGTAATCAATAGCGCACCCTTAAATAAAGACGAAAGAGATAGCCCTGATTGGCGCAAAAGAAGCTTTTGCTGGAAGCTCCTAACAGAAGGGAATAATAAGCAGCGTTCAAAGTGGGAGCAATATGATTTTGATGCTACGGTAAGTTTCTTCATGGAAGAATTTTGCAACCTTGCCCCAAAAACTCGAAGCGGTGTTATCTCGATGTTTACCAGTATGGCAGATAATTTTTTACGCCGTCCTTTTCGGATGCTCTTTTCGGAAGGCTCACCAACGGGGCAAAATGCTTTGCCCGAATTGACACATCAGGGCATCGTTATAGTGATGAATTTACCCGTAAAAGAATTTGGAGAAGCAGGGAGAGCCGCCCAAGTTGTTTATAAATATATGTGGCAGCAAGCCGCAGAGAGAAGGAATGTAAAGGACAACCCTTTGCCTGTATTTTTGTGGACAGATGAAGCCCAAAATTTTGCAACTGAATATGATATGCAGTTTCAGGCGACTGCTCGAAGCTCACGAGCTTGCACCGTTTACTTAACTCAAAATCTTCCTAACTATTACGCTGAAATGGGCGGAGCGCACAGCAAGTATCGAGTAGATAGTTTAGTAGGGAATTTACAAACGAAGATATGGCACGCTAATTCTGACCCTGAAACAAATACGCACGCTGCCGATACTATTGGAAAAAGTTGGCAGATTCGTAGTTCAAGTTCAGTTCAAGCAGGGGAAACGATAAGCTCAGGAACATCAAAACAGGAGAGCTATGATTACGATGTAATACCCCAAGCATTTACGAAATTACGAAAAGGAAGCCCCGTTAATAATTTTGAAGTGGAAGCAGTAGTCTTTCAGAGTGGTAGAGTTTGGAAAAATGGGAAAACATACCTTCCAGCTATTTTTAACCAGAAAACAACTTAGTTATGTATGTATCTAAAAAAGAGAGGGATTTATCATTTGGATATAATTATCTGCTTGGCGACCCCCGTGCATTCCGCCAATTTGCGGCGGCTCTACTCGCTCCCTTCGCTGTTACCATCGAAGTCTTTGTTCGTAAAGAAATGGGAGAGCGATATTTCACATATAGTAATTTCATTACGGGGTTAATCGTCCTCGTTATCTTTCGAGTTATCTACTTTTTGGCAACCGCCTACGGTGCGCCAGTTTCGGGCATAAGTGGCTATATCGGGGCTATAAATTGGTTCTACATCATATTTCTTTGCTATATCGGAATGAGTGTTTTTCATTTCATGTATCAATGGTATTTGGAAGCAGTAGAACGCCCTATATTTTCTCATTATATGGGTGATTCACGTTTGTTCTTTTTAGGTAAGATTATTCTAAAAACAGCTAATGGATTCTTTTCTATCATCGTTGGTGTGTTTAGTCTTTTTCTATCGGATGAAGAAAAGGAACTACTAAAAGGCAAAGAAGTAGAGTTTACAAATTACCGAGCTTTTACTTATCAGTTTGTTGAACCTTTTGCAGTCATTTTACTTGGCTGGTACATAGGTTATTTATCATTTTTGCTAATGTTTTGGCTTATGGTATCAGGACTTATTTTGGCAATACATTCTTCCTCTTATCTAAAAGCAGAACGTGACCAATTTTTAGATATTCGAGACGGGAAGATTTTTGCAAGTCAAATGGAACTTGCTTTAAATGATGAATCAAAAACCCTTCATTTCTCTGAAACGGTGAAAGAGACTATCCGCAGCGTAGCAGATGAAATTGAAAATGACCCAGAAGAATATGAACAAATGAAAAAGAGTAGCCCGTCTGTTGCAGATGCTTTGGCTAACTTAAATCCTAATCTTAAAAATCTTTAAAAATGAAAAACTTAGAAATTTTATTATTCTCATTATTTGCTTTTATTGCATTTACTTCTTGTGAAACAGAGGCAGAAAAGCAAGCCAGAATCTATCAGCAAGAAGCTAATAAAATCATCTTAACAAAAGAAGAATTTGAAATGGTAAAAAAGACAGGAGAACCCAGTCGTGATGTTATGCCTCTTGATGAATCCCATGAAGTTGTTGCAGATGATAAAGTATCAGGGCATAAGGCTTGTGAAAGTCTTAGCTTAGATGATTTAGTAGAGTTGTACCGAATAGGAAAAAAGCGAGATTGGTTAGTTGAACATAATTTTGACCCTTTAATTCACGTAAAAATTGCGTCAGGTCGTAGAGACATAAAATACGAAGATGTAGCAAGCTATCATAATATCAATTATGGTAAATGTTACTACTCAAATGGTGTTAGAAAAAAACGTTTCGGATTGACTGTGACCCATGAAAGAAACAAGCAACTTCGTTATGCAACGGTTTTTGAAGATAATATTGAACAGATAAAAACTGACCTAAAAAATAAAGGAGCTAAAGAGCTAAAAGACGGTAGTTATGAATATGAAGGAATACCTATCTATTTTACTAAAGATAAAGGCTTTAAACCGTTAGGAACTCGTACTTCATACGTAGTTAATTTTAAATCTACACCTTTTAAGGCTAATTAAAGAAGTTCAATTACTCTACCAAATCCGCATCCTCGATGCTGGTAGCGACATCATAATTAACGCCAATACTTTCAAAGTGCGCCTTACCGCAGCGTATTTTATCGCTTTCGGTAATGCGTAGTTTTAGTTGCTCTTTGGTACTTTTTGTTTCTCGTACCATATAGACGACATCGCCATTCTGTTTCAGGATAGCCCAATCAGGATTATATCTACCGACAGGCGTATCAATGGTGAACCAATTAGGTAATTTGATGTAGTATTTGACTTTGAAATTTGCTTCTAAATCTTTTGCAAAACGCTTTTCTACTCCGCTATCCCAAAGGACATAATCGTAGATTGATTTTTCAGTCTGCATAATCCTTTCTTCGGGGTAGAAAAGTTTATGCTCGTCCTCTTTAAATTTAGTCATTTCATATTGAACGCCCTCTAATTTTTCATAGACAATTCCCTTAATTATCAGGTGGTTCATTATGGTTTTAATTTCCCGTACTACCTTATCCATGAACTGTTGAGGATTGACAGGAAAATCAGGAAGTCGCCCTGACTGGTTTAATATCCGAAAGATAGTAGAACGGGTTAGCTCCGTTTTATTTTGAACGTAGGTAAGTATATCAGGAACAACTGAAACAGGCGGTAACTGTTTTGATTTCCCTTGCATGACTAATTGAGAAGATACGCCCGAAGTGGTAATATCTAAATCTGCTAAATTAGTACGAATACGGGGAGCTACAATTTTATCCATATCCTTGATAGCTTCCGCAGCTTCTTTGATAAGTTCCGCAGTATCAAACTTAACCCTGTAAATGGTTTTGGTATTTATAGCTTGCCAAAATTTTTCAAATTCAGGGTCAATGTAAGTATCATTATTGAGCTTTACTTTTTGCGGCTTCTTATGCTTAGCTACTAAATTGTTTAGTTTGTATTGCTCGACCGTTTGAGCAATGACAAGAGGCGGAGCTTCGATTTCATCAGGTATATTAAAAGTCAAATCCTCGACCGCAGTATCAAAATTTTCTAAGATTGTACCGTCATCAGCAATGTATTTTTCATCTTTAAAATGCTTCCAAATACTTTCAGATTGTTCTTTGGTAAGCTCCTGTTCTTGTTCGTCTTTGTCTGTAAATTTGATACCGACAAAGGCATCAAAGGGAAGCCGCCCAAACACATAGCCGGTATCTTCTTCAAATTCTCTTTGCAAGTTCCTTGCAAAATCCTCGTAACTCTCATTGGCTACCACGACCAAATTATTTATATCATCATCCTTTACCCGTTCTCCATCCTGATTGACAGGAAGCCGCAGACCTCGCCCGATTTCTTGACGTTTTTTTACAGATGATTTCGTTTCGTTCAGCGTACAAATTTGAAAGACATTAGGATTATCCCAGCCCTCACGTAGAGCCGAATGAGAAAAGATAAATTGGAGCGAATTATCAAGACTTAGCAATCTTTCTTTATCACGCATGATAAGGCTATAAGTATCTTCATCAGCTTGGGAGCTTCCCGAAGTATCTTTTAATTTACCTTTTTTATCTTTGGAAAAATAACCATTATGAACATCACCAGCAGGGAGAATATCAGCTTTTAAGAAGTCTTTATATTCGCCTGATACTTCGTTGTAGATTTCCTCAAACCATTTAGCATATTGCCCTAATTCAAAGCCTGTATCGTGGTGAATACGGTAGTTCTCAACCTTATCAATGAAGAACAGGGATAGCACTTTGATACCTCGCCCCTCGACTTGTACTTGCTTTTGAAAGTGAGCTTCGACCGTTGCTTTAATTTGTTCTTTTACTATCTCCGTTCTTGCTCCCCCGTTTTGCTCCCCCAGCCTTAACCTGATATTATTGGCAAACTTAACATACTCCATATTAGGGCGAGTATTGATTTCTGCCACGATGAAGTTATTACGGTAGATTTCTCTTTTGCCTGATTTATCAAATAAATCATCATCCTGTTTAAAGGTAGCTTTTGAGAGCTTCGCCCCATCTTTCGCTTGCTTATGAAATGACAGCGTACAAGATATACGCCCTTTGTTATTAGTGACCTTTTCCAGCTTCACAAAGGCAGCGTTAGGGTCATCATCGGCAATGGTAGAGGCTACTGATATTTTCTTTACCAATCGTCTTTGATAGGCTTTTACAGGGTCAAGCGAGTAGAGCAAATTGTAACGGTCTTTGTGCGTTGCAGAATAGCGCAGCGTACAAAGTGGGTTCAATTCCAAGAGTGCTTTTTTTGCTTTATCACTCTCCACATTTTGCGGCTCGTCAATGATAAGGATAGGATTAGTAGCTTGGATAAATTCTACTGGTTTAAAGCCGCCCATGCGGTCATTAGAACGGTATATAACGTTGTTTCCTTTCTTATTGAAGCTATCAATATTGATAACCATAATTTGAAACTCGTTACCCGTTGCGAAACTCTTAACCTTATTCAGTCGCTTACTATCAAATACAAAATGCTTGAATGGTACATTATTATAGAGGGCTTGAAAGTCCTCTTGCATCATTTCAATAGATTTTAAAACCCCTTCCCGAATTGCTACGGAAGGAACTACGATAATGAATTTTTTAAAGCCGTATTTGGCGTTAAGCTCAAAGGCAGAACGAAGGTAAACGTAAGTTTTACCCGTTCCCGTTTCCATCTCGATAGAGAAGTTCTTACCCTTAAAATCGGGTGGATATTCCGCAGTAATATAATGCCCTTTTTGAATGGATTTGACGTTATCAAAGATAACCTCGTCATCTATTACCAAGCGATTACCAAAGCCTTTTTCTGTCTGTATTTGAGAAGAAAAAAGCCCCTCCCCTTTTCCTATGGAAAGTTGAAAATCTCCTTTCGCCAAAGGCTGGTCTTTGAATACATCTATAACGGCTTTGATAGCCTCTAACTGATAGTCTTGATTATGGTCGAATTGAAACTTCATTATACAGTTTTGAAATCGTGAACATTATGCGACTTCATTATCTGTACCGCATTGGTTTTTAGCTGGTCATTATCCTTAAAGCCTGTATCTAAGCATACAAAACGGGCTGGTTCTTTGGCTGCTATGGCTCGAATGACATCTTCATTAAGCTCACTTTCTAAGCATATCATTAAGGCATTATCCTCTACCGAATAGACCTTTTTATTTGCAAGTGTAAGCTCCTTAATAGGTAGCGTAAGCTCGAAGCCAGCTTTAAGTAAAATTTCAAAAAGTATATTGAACTCGCTGCTATCAGGCTCAAGATGATTAATAGCCATTTCAATTTGTTTAGGTATATCGTTCTCTACTGCCCCACCCCATAACTTGAAATTTGATTTACCCAGTTTGAAAACTTTAAACCCTAAATCGGTGCTTTCGATATTGGCTATTTTTGTTTTCAGTTCTTCGATACTGGTTTCTAAATTTGCAAGGTCTTTTGATTTACCATTTTCAAATAGTTTAGGCGTTTTTGTCTTTTGAGCTTTTAATTCAGTTAAGGCGTTTTCTTTTGATTGAAGCTCATTTTTAACGGTTTCTTTTTCCTCTTTTATTTTTAGAATTACTCGTCGAGTTCTTTCTTTTCCTATTTCAGCTATATTTTTAAATCCAGCTTTATATGCCTCATCCTTTTCATTTATTGGTTCAGGTAGTTGAACCATTATAAAATTGGCGGATTGTTCATTTTTTGTAGATAGTTCAAGAATTGCTTGTGCTGATGATGCTGACCCAGCGAAAAAATCAAGAACAATATCGTTTTGCTTTACTCCTATAATACTTGATAAGTATTTGATTAAGCCAGAGGGTTTAGCAAAGTCAAAAGGAATATCTAAAATTTTTAGCTCTTTTGCGGAGTGCCTATTTTCATATTTAGAAATGAAATCGTTAGGTAGTTGACCATCTTCTTGCCTGTCTTTTAGCCAGATTTTGGTATTTACATTCCAATTAACAAACTCTCCCTTTGAGTTTACTAAAACTTCGTTTTTAGTTTTCTTGAACTCTATATTTCCTTTCTCTTTTTCTTCTAAATACCTTCCAAAAGTCCACCTCCATACCCCATCCTTATCATTAAGAGGCTTAATTTTAGCCCCCTCTTTTTCTTCTTTTGGAAAGACATTGCCGGGAGGAATTACAAAAGTACCATCAGGAGCTTCAATAAAGTATCTTTGGTTAGCTCTTGCGTCTAATGAAGATTGATATAGTCCCATTGACCTATATTTTTCTCCTTTTCTTTCTCCATCTTTTTGAGTTTGTGTATAAACTTTATCTATAAGTTTTTGGCTTATTTTCTCTCTGAAACTGTTAGCTTCGCTTACATTTTTACCATAACAAAGAATGTACTCTATATTTGGGGAAAAGAATTTTCCTTTATTGCCTCCTGTTTTCATCAATCGCCCAATTACAGAAATTTTGTTATCCTCACCAAAAATATTATCACATACAGCAGTTAAATTTGATAATTCGTTTTGACCAATAGAGATGAAAATTATCCCTTGTTCTTTCAAAACATTTCGAGCTAAAAATAATCTTGGATACATCATATTCAGCCAATTAGAATGATACCGCCCTTCTGTTTCTGCATTCGTTGAAAATTTATAACCATCATCATCTACTTGCCCTGTATAGGCGAGATAAGTATCTAAATTTTCTTGGTATTTATCAGGATAGATAAACTCCTTTCCTGTATTATATGGTGGGTCAATGTAAATCATTTTGACCTTTCCATAATATGACTTTTGCAGGAGTTTCAAGACCTCTAAATTATCGCCCTCGATAAAGAGGTTTTTGGTATCATCCCAATTTACACTTTCATCTTTGGCAGGTTTGAGCGTTCCGATACTTGGCTCTTGAATGATACTGAAACATTCTTTTTTACCAGCCCAATGCAGCCCAAAGCGTTCATCGTTGGCATCCACACTATCGCCCAGCGTGAGGCGTAGCTTATCAAAATCTATCTTATCGCCTTCCGTAAATATTTCAGGGAAAAGTTCTTTTAGTTTTGCTTGCTTGTCAGCAGCTATATTTTTTGATTGTAAATCAAATTTGGGAATATCAGCCATGTAAGAGCCAGTTTATTTCGTTTCGTTTAAAAAAATAGCAAAGATAATATTATCTAACCTCATTTAGGGTGTAATGTCTAAACCTATATTGAGCGCAATATCAGCATTTTACAAATGTGAAAGAAATTATCATTAAGCTAAATATCTCACTATTAGTTATAGTGGGAACTCATAGCCATTTTTGGGTGCAGCTCTACCCTATTCTATTTTCTTTTAACTTGTTGATAATCAATAATTGCTCTTTACGAGTTATTTGATATATTTGTTCCTTAGTTCCCATTACTTAAAGAAATTGTAATCTATGCCACGTATTACTTTGTTTGATGAAAACGGAAATCGCAAATACCTAACTCCCGAAGAAAGGGAGCTATTCTATAAGGCGACCGCAGACGTGCCGAAAGATTGGCGAATGTTTGGGCTAATGGTTTACTTTACTGGTTGCCGCCTTTCGGAAGCTCTCAATATCAAAGTAAAGGATATTGATTTTTCGGCTGGTGTCGTGACCATCGGAACATTGAAGCAACGGCGAAGCGGAGTTTATCGCCAAGTACCTTTATCAGATGATTATTTGCGCTCCCTCGATAACTCCTTTGACCTTCGCATCCTACAAAAGAAAAATAGTAAAACTCGAAATGAATTTATTTGGGGCTGGTCAAGGCGACACGGCTATCAAGTTATCAAGAAGATAATGGATAAGGCAGAGCTTGAAGGTATGTACGCAATGCCTAAAGGTTTACGCCATGCTTTTGCTATTGCTTGCCTCGATAAAGGCTTGCCCCTTAATATGGTTCAAAAATGGTTAGGGCATAGCTCCATCGAGACAACCGCCATTTATGCAAATGCAGTTGGAAAAGAAGAAAGGAAGTTAGCAGCAAAGTTATGGGAATAAGTTGTATGTAAATCATTACTTCATTATTTCAATAAATCATTACCTTTGCGGAAATCAAAATTATGGAACAAGAAAATAAGCTAATAATATTTCAGGATAAAGAGATACGCCGTATTTGGCATAATGAAGAATGGTGGTTTTCAATTCTTGACGTTGTGGAAGTTTTGACCGATACAACCGACCCATCACAATACTTTAAGCGGATGCGACAGCGTGATGAAGGCTTAAAAACCTACGTGGGTACAAATTGTACCCAGATAGCTTTGGAAGGAAAAACGGGTAAGAAACGAAAAACAACCATAGCCAATACAGAGCATATTTTTCGCATCATTCAATCTATCCCCTCCCCTAAAGCTGAACCATTCAAGCAATGGCTGGCAAAGGTTGGATATGAGCGAATACAGGAAATTGAAAATCCTGAACTGGCAGCACAGAGAGCGAGAGAATACTATCAGGCATTAGGTTATAGTGATGATTGGATAGACAAGCGGTTACAGTCTATCAATGTTCGAGGACAGCTTACCGATGAATGGAAAAACCGTGATGTAAAGAAAGGTTTAGAATATTCCATTTTGACAGCCGAAATATTTAGGGCAGCTTTTGGGCTTGCACCGTCAGAGCATAAAGACCTTAAAGGCTTGAAGCGTGAAAATTTGCGTGACCACATGACAGACTTGGAATTGATTTTTACCATGTTGGCAGAAACAACAACCAAGAATAAAAGCATCGAGAAGGATGCACAAGGCTTTCAGGAAAACAAGCAAGCGGCTATCGAGGGAGGTGCAGCAACAAACAAAGCCTTAGAAGCCTACGAGAAGGAAACGGGGGCAAAGGTTGTATCTTCGGACAACTATAAAGACCAAATCCGAGCAGCCAAAGAGCAGAAGAAATTGGAACGAAAAAACAAAAAGAAAGAGTAATGAATTATATATTTCATTACTTATACAAATAGAGTGATTTTTATTTTCAACAGCATACAATATGGCAAAGAAGAAAGGATATAAAGGCGTGTATAGTGATAAACCGATAGAAGATAGAGTTATCACCAATGCCGTAGATATACGGCAAAACATCGCCCAAATTGAAAATGCTATGTTTCAGCATTCGGTTTTGTGCCAGGCTTTTTTGCCTTATCGCAATCCTGGTGATGATGTAGAGTTATGGGAGCATAACCAAGGCAATGCGAGTTTAGCCGTTCAAACTCTAAAATTGAAAGATATTGATACGGGAGAGCGTGTTTCATTAGGCATCCCCTACGGAACAAGAGCAAGGCTTATCTTAGCTCATATCAATAGTCGGGCTATCATTACTCAAAATCCTGCGGTTGATGTTGAGGAAACAATGACTTCTTTTGTGAAGCAAATGGGAATTACTCCAACGGGTAGAAATATCAATGATGTAAAAAACCAGTTAGCAAGAATAGCAGGGTCTGTATTAACGCTCTCTTATGCCATTCCAGAGCAACGCCGAACTATCAATACTAACTTTTCACTAATTAAAGGTTATGATTTATGGTTTCCAAAAGATGAAAGGCAACGCCTTTTATGGACTTCAAAGGTTGTACTTTCCGCTGAATATTTTGAAAGCCTTATGGAACACGCTATTCCTTTAGACGAACGGGCATTAGCAGCACTTTCTAATAATGCAATGTCTTTAGATATTTATACTTGGTTAGCTCAAAGATTACATCGAGTTAATAAGGTGCAATTCATTACATGGAAGGCAATTAAAGACCAATTTGGACAAGGCTTTACAAGAATGGCTGACTTTAAAAGGAAATTCAGACAAAATTTAAAAATAGTTCAGTTAGTCTATCGTGATGCTCGAATAGAGGAAGTACCCAATAAGGGGTTTAGCCTTTATAACTCTCCTACTCCTATTCCTCCGAAGCGTAAATTTCATCAAATTGGGGGTGTGGAAAAGAAGAAATAGCACCAAAAGGGTCACTAATTCTTGGTCAGTTATCCACGAACATTTGGTCACACCCACCTACTAAAAGTCACGAACATTTGGTCACTTTTTGGATAACAAGGCTCTGGTTTATATGTTTTTTATCCAAATAAATATAAATCATATAAGTCTTTTGGCTCAAAACAGGGTTATCCACGAACATTTGGTCACACCCTCTTTTTAATTTGTTGGTAAGTCAGTTATCCACGAACATTTGGTCACTCTAATTTGAGTTATCCACGAACATTTGGTCACAATAAGTCACGAACATTTGGTCACACAAACCTATATTACTTAACCTATATCTTTATATACCTATATCAGCCCCAAACTTTGTGTGTAAAACGGCGTTCGCTATCGCTCACAATTTTTTCTTTTCTCCTGCGGAGGGCTTTGCTGTTGAAAAGAAAAATAAGGATTTTTTCGGCGGTAGCGTGACCCTTTTGGTACGCTTTCTTTTTAAGAGTGATAGCCTTTAGATAGTTTTTGAAATAGAACTTTGTAAAATCAACTTTTAAGACATATCTTTACTTCATTATTTCAATAATTCATTACTTCATTACCTTATGGCTTTAAAAATTGCAGTTATCTCACAAAAGGGCGGCGTAGGAAAATCCACGCTGGTTAGAGCTTTGGCGGTAGAATATGCTCGTAACGATTGGACGGTGAAAATTGCGGATATGGATTTGAAGCAGAAAACCACAACGGAGTGGAACTGCATACGAATGGAAAGTGATATATCCCCTACCCTTGCAGTAGAGCCTTTTTCAAAAGTGCGTGATGTTCTCAAACATGATGCTCATTATGACCTTATCATTTTTGACGGTGCAGGACAGGCGGATGCTCAAACCTTAGAAATTTGCCAATCGAGCGACTATATTATTTTGCCAACGGGCATTACTCGTGATGATTTAACCCCACAGGTTAAACTTGCCCATGAACTAAGACGTAAAGGCATAGACCGAAAACGCATTTGTTTTGCATTGAGCAGAGTAGGAGCAAGTAAAGGAGAACAGGAAGCCGCAGCAGAATTTATTGAAGATGCAGGATATTCTTGCGCTGGAATGATACAGGAGCGTACTTCGATAGGACAATGCCATGATAACGGACTGGCAGCAAATGAAACGAAGTACCCCAGCATTAACAAGGTCATTGACGACCTTATTCAAAACATTGGTAACAAAATTAATCAAATCACGGTGTAATTATGGCAAAATTGAAAAAACGAAATAAAGGCGCAGTTCCTACCATCGAGGAAGCGAGTAGTAATTTAGGAGCAGCGCAGGAGGCTATCAAACCTATGTCATTCAAAGTGCCTGAAAGTTTCAATAAGGAATTTAAGCAGTTTGCACTTGATAATGATTTATCACTAACCGACCTTTTCAAAAAGAGCTTTGCTTTTTACAAGGCTTCTACTAACAAGTAATGAATTATATAATTCATTACTTCATTATTTGTTATGAATAGCCACCAAGCTAAACAGATTGATTTACCTAACCTCTTGTCACGCTTGGGGCATGAGCCTACGACCATCAAAAAGAATGGTAACGAATATTGGTATCGTTCCCCTTTTCGGTCAGAAAAAGAGGCTTCCTTTCATACTTCCTATTTGGGTGGTAAATGGATTTGGAAAGATTTTGGCGACATTGGGGGTACGGTTATAGATTTTATTATGCGCTACAAGGGGCTAAATAGCGTTAGAGAGGCTCTTAACTACTTAGAGGGTATCTATCCTGCCAATTCCCTGAAAAGTGCCTCACGGTCTAAAAATGACCCCGTAAAATCGAAAAAGCAAACATCTCTTTTTTCTTTTCAACAGCAAAGCCCTCCGCAGGAGGGAAATTTTTTTTCTGAAAATCGGGAATTAGAATTTTTAAAAGCTCACCAAGTCAATCACCCTGCAATATTCTCATATTTAAAAAAGAGGGCAATTCCTGATAATCTTACCGAGCGTTATTTGCGAGAGGTACTTTATCGAAATTCTAAGACAGGGAAACAGTTTTTTGCTTTTGGTATGAAAAATCAAAGCGGTGGCTATGAAGTAAGAGCCGCCACAGATGATTATAAATTTAAGTCTGCTTTGATTAAAAGGGATATTAGCCATATCAAAGGACAGCAAGAAAATTCTGAAACGGTTAATGTATTTGAGGGGATGCTTGATTTCCTTTCTTTGCTTGCCATGCTTAACGTTTCCAATCTTTCAGGGGATAGTATCATAATGCACTCCCTTTCATCTTTTCAACCGTCTGTTACTGCCATCGAAAGCATGAAGTACAAGAAAGCCAATCTTTTCTTGGATAATAACAAAGCAGGGGAGGAGCATACCGAAAAATTCCAAACTCATTTTGGTGAATTAGTAGTAAATCAAAGTTACCTCTTTGAACCTTATGAAGATATAAATGATGCGTTAGTCGCTAATGCTATTCCTAATTTCTATAAGTAATTAAATAATGAATTATATAATTCATTACCTTACCTGTAATTAAAAATTCACATTTTAAATTTCTCATTTCTGATATGCTACAAGGGCTTTCTTCACTCTTGTAGTGTAAACCTTTATTGGTCTTTCTATATGGTTCTTGGTTTCTCCAAGTCCTTGTGAAGAACGCATATTTCTTCACTAAAAATTATATCAAAATGAGAAAGGCAGCAAAGAAAAAAGCCGCACCTGATATGTATCAGGTGGTTACAAATCGAATTATTGAACAGCTTGAAAAAGGAGTATTGCCTTGGCGAAAAACTTGGAGCAGTTACGGATTAGCGAAAAACTACGTTTCAGGCAAAGCGTACAAGGGTATCAATATGTTATTGATGAACTTTTTTAGCCCTCATTCTATCCCTTATTATTTAACTTTTAAGCAAGCAAAAGAGCTTGGAGGTAAAGTTAAGAAGGGGTCAAAAGCTCAACAGGTCATCTACTACAATATGATTTTCAAAGACAAAAATGGAAATAAAATTTCTAAAGAAGCTGCTGAAAATCGGGAAGATGTTAAAGTGATGAAGTTCCTTAAATATTTCAATGTATTTAATGTTTCGGACATCGAGGGCATTGATTTTGAATTTGAGGAATTAAGGCTTTTACCCAATGAAAGAATAGAGCGTTGCGAAAAATTGGTGCAGAGTTACCCTTCACCTCCTGAATATCAGGAGAAGGATAGGGCAGGGGCTTATTATCATCCATTAGAGGATTATATCAATATGCCCCCCATCGAGCAGCATGATAGCGCAGAGTTTTATTATTCTACCTTCTTTCATGAGCTTATACATTCAACAGGTCATGCGAAGCGATTGGCAAGGGAAGAAATAACTACTCCTAACCGTTTCGGCTCAATTCCTTATTCTAAAGAGGAATTAGTAGCAGAGCTTGGAGCTTCTTTTCTTCGTACTATCGCAGCGATTGACAGCGACCCCATTTTTCAAAATTCCAGTTCCTATATTCAAGGTTGGTTAAGTAAGTTGAAAGATGACAAGCAGTTGATTTTTAAAGCCTCCGCAGAGGCTCAAAAAGCTGTTGATTACATTATTGGAGATAGCTTCGCTAATGTAGCTTGAAAATTTAAAAAGCAGGGTTCGCCCTGCTTTTTCTTTGTCTAATTGGTAATGAATTATATAATTCATTAAATAACTACTTAGGGCGTTGCCCCCTACGCAAAACAAGGCATCCAAACGCATCCCTACGGGCTACCCTCGTTCAGAACCTCCTTGCATTTTGTACCCCCATTCTCGCCGAACGGCAGAAGGATAAAGCGCAGGTAGTGCTTTTACCCTTTAACCTAACAGGAGCAAATGAATGAGAGAGACGACAACAACTGATTTTTCAAAGTTTGGCAGTAGAGAAAGAGAAATGTCAGAAGAACTATTAAGAGCATGGAGAGAGCAGGGTTTACCCGATGATTTTGATAATGATGAAGTTACAATAATGTTCAATTTAATGAGTGGTTATGTTTTTTTAACTAATTCAGATTATCAAGTCGCAATGATGAATGGCGATAACTTAGAAAGTTTCTATACTGATTTTGAGACGGGCGAAGAAGGCTTTAAAGATGAATTGAGTAATGAAGCACTAAAACGTTTAGAGCTTTAATAATACAGATAAACAACAAAGGAGAACTATAATGGCTATTAACAACACAGTAATACTTATTGGTAACATGGGCAGCGATGCAGATATTATTGAAACAGAAAATACAACATTTGCAGCCGTATCAATTGCAACTACTGATAGTTACAAAGATGATAATGATGAGTGGCAGGAACTGGCTACTATTTGGCACAATGTATTAACCTTTAATCCCAAATTGATTGAAGTCTTGAAAAGTCTTAAAAAGGGTTCACGCTTGGAAATTACAGGTTCTTTATCATATCGTCCTTACAAAGTGATGATTGATGATAAGGAGATTACAAAATATGAGGCTTCCATCATTGCCCGTAAGATTGAACAAGCCCCTTTATCTAAAAAGAAGGCTTAAATTATTTAGTAATGACGTAATGAAATATATAATTCATTACGTCATCTAAAATTCATATTTCATAATAGAAAGGCATGGTATAATAAGGTTATGAGTAAAGATATTTCAGTTTTAAATTTCCCTTCACAAATTACTTCAGACGGAACAGATGTTTCTGATTTTCAATTAGTTTCTGAAGTCAGATTATTACTTACTAAAAAGCTCAATCGAGTTGCAAGGGGGGAATATGAATTAACAGAAGCGGATAAACGTAATATTCTAAATATGAACGATGTTTTTAAGCGTAATGGTTATCCGATGATAGATGTTGAAATGACACAACTTTAAACTCATTAATAGCGTTTAATAGTAAATCAAAACTATTAAATTATGCCATCAAAATTTGATGAATATTTAGACCAGCTTTCTGACAAAGACAGAGAAGCTTTAACCGATGTCAAAAAACAAGAACTAACTATTGATAGCCCTTCGGATGCTGTAAATTCTTATACACCTGACCCTAAAGATGCAGGCAAACAAGAAAAATCTGCCCAAGATGCAACTGTTAAAGATGCTGGAAAGACTTTGCAAGATAGTGGGGTTGAAAGTCCTGATATTGTTAAAAAAGATAGCCTTTCAAATTTTCCTGAAAAAGAGCAGGGGGAACAAGAGCCACAGCAAGAACAGGATAAAGAAAGATAAATCTACATTTCGGCAATCTCAATAGTTTCAATTATTGGTTTGTTCGCTGCTGGAGCTTTATGTTTTTTATCTATAAAAGCACATAGTTCTTTAATCTTATCTTCCATAAGGAGCTGCTCAATACGTCCTAAATTTTTTCCTTTAATGGTAAATATTCTACTTGATGTAGTAATGACCAGTAGGGTAGGAGGGTCAAAAACCCAATCTATCAAATGAGCATAGGAATACCCGTAGCTTTTTCCATCAGCATCAACAATGCGAAAGCGTGATGATTTCCTACTCTTATATTCTTCAAAAGCATGATACTCTGATTTTTCTTTAATCAGTTGTGGAGGTGTCTTTTCAAGAGGTGGGTAAACCTTGCCGCCATATTTACTAAGATTATCTTTTTTATCTTCCATACCAATCCGAATTTTCTCTATCAAAGCTGCCTTTCGTGCCATCGCCATACATACTGTCGTAGTAAGTATCGGCTATATCTGCCCTCATAGACTCAACCACAAAGGCATGATGTTGAGAGCCGCCACCAATTTTTTGATAGCTATTGATATGTTTTCGATAACCAGCTTTTGCTTGATTAACTAATTTTACTTTTTCTACTTCCTTATTC
>CANNZV010005811.1:16263-39453 GCA_947561585.1 Caprella mutica | reverse complement strand
CAATAAGGATTAAATAATATAGGTAAATGAGGATTAAAAACAGAGGGGCTCGTGACCGAGGGGGGGGGGGCTCTTGACCGGGGGCTTATGACCTAGGGGGGCTCATCACATCTTCGGTCATATAAGAAAAAATGATGCAATCATTTTTATTGATACCTGCAGGTATCATGGATACCAATTAAAATTTAATAATTAGGTCTTATAACGTTTTTATATATAAACGAAGATGTGAATCCGACCTACAATTCGTAACTTACCCTATATCAGTCAGTCTGTCTAATGCCGTTTTCGATGTCATGAATAAATATTAATATTAACTCTTCAAATGAAGGTTTGCTGAAATGAAAGGAATTAAAAAATAATAACATTGGCAGCTCTGAAACCATCATAAAGCGTATGATCTAAACCTCTGTCTATTCTTGATGTTAACTATATTGTATGAATTTGCATTGCTAGAGCGTCACTTTTTCTTGAGTAATAAAGCCAAGAGTAGCAAGGTTTATATATTAGATTATTAGCCTTGAATAGTAAGTGATACCTCCTCACTTGGTGAAGGCATTTTTAAACTGAGCAGTGAGCATATTCTAGGAAATTCTAGCATGCCACATGCACATGGTTGCTTGCAGTGACTGCCTCTTTTATGTATACTATGGACTATGGTGGCTGATTGGCTGCAGCCGCTACACAGTCTGCCAATTGGTAGCTATCGATATTTTCACACAAATGACACAATGCAGTTTATACCTGTGTTTCGCTGTGACACAGTCATCAATTTTCTCGTGTAACTTAATTAAAAGACCTATAGGGGAGAACCGGGAGAATTTTGACAGTTTTTGTAAGAGGAATTCAAGTGTCCGAACTCTCCTTATGTCCGAATGCTCCCGGTTCTCCCCTATATCAACCATATTTTCATTTTTTCCTCACGGCGACAGTGATTTTAAATGGTGACGATGAAGAGCACATGTTTAGGGCACCAGGTCAGCAGTGATGAATCAGAAAACATCGTATCAGGTTTCAGAAATACGAATTACTGAAGTAATAAACTCCTGTTTTATACAATAATGTAGCTTCCAGTCTAGCCTCTGGTGTGATGGAGTTAATCAATATTGTATCTTCATTCTGAATTTACAGTTAGCTGCAAATAGTTCGATGATAACTTTCATCGGTATTTAGCTTGTGGAAAATTAGAACCGTTGGTACCTGGACTTTGTCTATAATGTAGCCACTCTCTAGTGGTTCACATTGATCTTCTCTTGCGTTTTAATTTTTATTTATTACAACCACACACAATGCTTGTTCTTGGCTTTCATCAGAAGACGATATGGTGCATGTATGAAAGCGCTAGTGTATAATTCATACTCCATACATGATACACAGCTTGACTGCAAGCGGTGATGATGTCTGCAGGCTTCAGGAGAATACAGATTTTCAGCTCTTCCTTCTGGGATGAACTTCTTGGGGGTGAACGGCACTACCTGTAGATTGTAGAAGCGCAACAGTGAAAGTTCACGCTCACTGCTTGTACCGGGCATAAGGCTGGTTCACACGATCATATGCAGAATAACATTCCGCATGAAACAGATGCATGATAAGCGTTTGTATGAATCATGCTTACCGTCATTCATATAAATTTCGTCGTGGTAGTACAATGTATTTTGTTGTTGCAGTTGGCTTATCGATACAGTGTAATACTTGAAGAAACAAAAATACTTCACACAAAAAAAAAATTAAGCGACAAATAAAAGAATGGATCTAGTTATGGAACAAAATTCGCATAAAAATTTCATTCTTTGTATTTGTTTATATGTTTTGAGTAAATCTTCCAATGCAAATATTTTTTTATTACTAAAATCCTTAAATTAAACTTTCCCACAGGAATTCGTGATTTCTTCTTATATAAATAAATTCTCATTATGTTATCTCTTTCTTGTGCTGCTTTTCCATAGTTCTGACGAAGAAAAAACATTTTGAAGAGAAGGGGACCGGCGTCCCTTGGGCCCTGAACTGTTGTAATTTGGATTTTATACTGTTCTTTTCAATTTGCCATGTTTATAATTTTTAACGCTACTTGCAGTTTTAAAGGATAGCGCTAGAGTTATGCTCTTCAACTACGAGGGCTTAGATTTTGTGTTAGGTAGACTCATAGGCTTCATTTACTATCACCTCTTCATTTTCCTCTCTCATCCGTGAATGCACCTACCGGTGCTTGTGTCCTGTTTCGTCACATTCCTTGTAAGTACATTTTTTTGGATAAAAAAACTTCAATTTAGCAAGTAATTGTATTATTTCATCACAGTCCCAATTAGTTTGCACAGCACTGTATAAGTAAAAATACATTGATTTGATTATTAATCTATCTTAATAGTATACCGGCCCGTCGGTATACTATTAAGATACATTACATTAGAATCGTATACTGTATACATTAGCATCGTATACATTTGCATCATTGTTTGAAGCAATAAAAAAATTGCCTGGAGGGGACCTTTAAGGGGACCAGATTATATGGTACCTCCAACAATTTTCGAACTCGTCTAGTTGTCTTTAACCAAACAAATTCACATACATTTAAATGAGGATATCGGATTATATAGAATAACATTAATATTTCCTGAACTATAGTTTATCAATGGAGTGAAAAATCATGTTACAAACAGGAGTTTTTGATATAAATAAATTCAATTTATTTTAAAATAGCATTGTAACATACAATTAAAACATGTGAACCATAAAAAAAAACATCTTTTTAAATAAAAACCTGGTTGTTATGGTTTTAAATCATAATTTAGTTACATCATCATAACTAAATGTGATATTTTGTCTTCACAAACAAGTATATGATGAATGAGTATACTTGAACCAGCTATATCATAGCTATGAAAGGAGAGTATTATTTATGTATAAGTTAATAATATAATCATCAAGTTCAGCTGAATATTTGCGTTTGAAATCGTCAGAGATGCAAATCAAAATAAAGTACAGCTGTAAAACATCAGTAGAAGCTATATTAAACATTCTCTTCATATATATAAATCAATGTTCAAGTATCTTCAAAGAATCAACATGCTTGCTTGATAAGATATAAACATAACAAGTATACCCTAGGAACATATGCATAAAATGAGCAACCATAGTTCGGCGAGAGAACCGATGAGTGATCGCTATATAGGGTTGTGACAATATGCGTTTAAAATCATAGATCCTGAAAATATTATAGACGGATTGAATTGAAGCCTATTCAATCGTTTTAGACCAGCGGTATACAGTATTCGATACCATTCCATTTAGTTCCGTCTATGATATTCTTAATATCTATGATTTTAAACGCATATTGTCACAACCCTAGACTATTCGCTAGGAAATCGTATGCCCCCCAAAACGAACTAACTAACTAATGTTTAAGTAATAAAGGAAAAAAGTTAATATTTAATTGCATTAGAAGATATAAAAGAAATAAACTCCTACCCGGTAATTTCTGAACATCTAAAATGTGCAAGGTCAGCGTTTCTTTATAATTGTGATACTTTGATTGTTGAAAATTCTATTGAGCAAATAATAAACAACAAAGTTTTAACAGTTTTAGTGTAAGTGCAGTTCTCTTCAAAAAATGTATTCTTTATTACACAATCATCTTCATGCTACTAGGCAGCAGGATATAATATAATAGTTGTTTGACAATTCTTATTTCTAGAAAAGTATTTCTCAATTAACAAAATTTTATAAATTAATGTTCTAAATATTATAATATGATTCCTTTAACAATGAAATTAATCAAGTCCCATGCTAATTTTAAAGTGAGAATAATAGAGCATATAGGTAACCACTCCCTCTAATTGTAATTATTGTAAGATATTTACTTGTTTCTTTCTTCGATGATTTTGAGTGAAATGATTTATGTCCTTTCAAAACAAGTTAGCAATAAACATATTTCTAGTTTACCATTGCAACCTCTATGTAGATATTATATACAGGGTGACACACAAAAGAGTGCACCCAACTCTCAATTAATATAAAAATTGTATTAGAGTTCAAGTAAAATTAAAATAAGATGTTTTTCATGTATCCATTATACCACCGGTATATTCTTAATATTTATTTCTAAATACAATATTACCCAATTCAAAATTGGGTAAGTACACTTTCTGTGGGCACCCTGTATATGACTTCATTATCCGCACTCATGTGTTTGCTTTGTGTGTATAACTATGCACGTTAATATACGTGCCTATGTGAATTATCTCTGGCCGATTAGCTATTCGTATTCTGTATATCTTTTCTTTATGTAAATTTCTTATTAGCTACCGGTATCTATAGGATTGAAATTATAGAGATAAAAATTCATTGATTATTAATGTGTTAATAAATTAATAGAATGTGAACACTGAACATTTTATATTTTTCCTTAGTTTTGAATTGGATGGTCTTGTTTTTCCTATAAACATTATTATTACTCTTACAGTAAAACTCCTGAGTTACGAAGTAGGTACCTACCTACTGCGCTATGAAGCACTCGAGTAATGAAGGACCTGAGTTATGAAATGCACCTGAGTTATGAAGTATTTTCTATGTTTAAATTATAGAAAACGATATACGTCATTAATTCTAAACGTCATGCCCGAAAATATAGTATAATTAGGGAATTATAAAAGGGCTTGATGAATTATTTATTGTTCTTTTTATTGTACTTTTCTTCAATAAAAATCCTTATTCTCATCCTAATTTCGTGCTAGTTATTCCCTCAAAGACTATAGTTTTCTCCAAGATTTAACTCATAGAAAACTATCAGTGTCCCTGAGTTGTGAAGTGGCTCTGATTTATGAAGAAACCAATACTTCATAATTCATAAATTTTAACGGGACAATTAATTGGCAGGAAATGAATCCAAGACTGATGGCTATTTTGATGGAACGAAGTACTTTAAAAACCTACGCTGAGAAAGAAGATTGTACACTCTTTGTTTTGATTTCAAATTTGAATTTTATAAACAAACCATGCTTTTTCGGCCTTTATTTTAGATATTAATTGCTTCATTAAGTATATAGACGTTTCTATAATAAGTTCATTCAATTTAATACCTTTACACGAATATTAAATGAATTTATTGAAGCTAATACCTAGTTGTCAATCAAAACAAATGGTGTACATTCTTCTTCTTCAGGCTGAAAAATTATTAAATTAGTAAGTCGGAAGTAAAATAGGTTTTGTAGAGTTTTGATTATTTAAATCTTTAAAAGCATATAAAATTAAAAATATGCTACCAAATTCGATGCGGTTTGCAGCAAAATGATAAGAAACATTAACCTCGTTGAATGAGGCAATAAAAATACTTGCTTGGAGGGGCCTTTAACTTACCCAATCTTTCACTTGTGTCATTGGTTTGAAGATGGTTACTATAGTATAGACTGTATAGTCTGAGTCTGTGAAACCCTTTTGATTTAGTAAGTTATAAGAATAATTCATTTTCGAACTGTGAAGCCTCATCAGTTAATATACATGAATTATTAAGTGGAACTTCGAAACGGGTGTCACCAAAGCTTGAAGAGGGTTGATTGATTTAATTTAAAATTCAATTCATTTTAATTTAATGTTTCAAAACGAATACATTGTGAAAATATGAAATTAATTTAACGATTACATATCACTATATATATTATACACGAGTCCTAACCTGAAAAAGAAGAAGTACCTACTACCTACCTACACGATCGAGTCCTAATGTGATAATCTAGGGAACGTTTTATATATGATAATAAAAAACGTCTCAAAACACGTGAAGCAAAGTTCAGTTTCATCTAATTAAAGTAAGTAAGACCGTAATTCGTAGGAGATACCAAAATAAAAAGTAGCCGTAGGATTGTTACAGTTTTATTCAAGAGTTTCAATTACCTATTTTCTATTTAATAAACATGTTTCCTTTATAGTTCGATGATATTGATTTCTTTAGTTTGCCCTGTAAGAATCTAAAATTTATTTTCCTCTCATAGAAAGTTTTCAGCGGTGACTTATTTATCTGATAACCATACCTACTCTAATCAATAAGGTAACCCATAGTAAATATACATCATGTAACTACCTAGCCTATAGTAGGAAATTAAGAATTATTTTTACAGAAAATGTTAAAAATACCTAATTCGGCATTCCATGATCACCAACCGGGTCAAATAATATTCCTGCAAAGTCTGTTGATTTTCAGCTAGCTATTTTTTCCTATGTTATCATTAATTTTTGATGGATACTGGATAGGTATAACATAGGTATATTGAGCAAGTGTTGGTGGATCAGCCAAATTATTGGAAATAGTTGGTGGATTTTTCAGCTTTTTGTAAAAGGCCTTGGAGTTTTCCAATTTTGTGCACCAAATACAGACTGGATTCATCATGCATATTGCATAGTGGCTGTGATACTGATAGAGCCTAAAGTTAAGTGTTTTTTAAATTAAAAGAGTTTAACACTTCTGTGTTTCTCTTCTTGATTAACAATTATATATTATATTGATCCAATCTGGTAAGTTAAGTTTTAATAAGTTAGGTAGGTAGGTACATATGTTTATTGCAACCCCGATTCCATCATTCCAGATAGTAAAGCATGTCCAAACTCGCAATTTTAATGACAGGTTTGTGACAGTTATTTTGAGCCTTCTAGAGAGCTGGAGTTTCAAATGGAGAGTGTTTATGTCTGCAGAATATGGGACATTTTTAACATTTTCTGTGTGAACAATCCTTAATGTCTTCCTAGGTACCTATATAATTATATTTAGGTAGTATTTACTGTATTTTACTGAGAATAGAAGCCAAAATAGAGGATTTCTTGGAAAACAATAAACCAGTTCCTGCAGTCTGGACTGCTGCCATACTCCAGTTTGTATTTGGTGCACTCAACTTCTGACTTTTTCAAAAATCTGAGAAATACCTAACTGTCAACATTTTTCATCAATTTGTCTAGTCCTCCAACATTTTTCCAGTTTTGCCTCCAAAAATTAATGGTAATATAGGAATTAATAGCTAAACCAAGTAATGAAGCATGTCCAAACTCGCCATTTTAATGGCGAGTTTGTGACAGTTAATTTGAGCCTCTCAATTGCAAATGGTGAGAAATATTTAATTTTCTCTTATGTTACATATTTTGGAGAGAATTTATGATAGGTAGCTATTAGCTAATTTGTTCATTTTGGAGAGAGAGAAATGTGATGAATTTTAGAGAGAGCTGGAGAGACAAATGGAGAGTTTATGAGCCATACTACCAGACTGCAGGAACTGGTAAAGTGTTCTCCAAGAAATCCTCTATTTTGGCTTCTGTTCTCAGTAAATTACAAGTAAATATAGGAGGAAATTAAGGATTGTTCGCACAGAAAATGTTAAAAATGTCCCATGTTCTGCAGACTGGCCATACTATTTTACTTGGTAGCTAAATATCCTCTGACATTGCAGGAATTTTTTTATTAGAGAAATTGAATATCTGCCGACATATCATTGGAATTTACCCAGTATGCATAATATGGGACTTTTTTTTAACATTTTCTGTGCGAACAATCCTTAATTGTTCCTGCAGTCTGGGAATTTACCACCAAATACAATCTGGCTAGTCTGTATTTGGTGCACAAAATCCCACTGACTTCTTCAAAAAGTTGAAAAAATCCACCATAAATTTCCAGTAATTTAGCTGATCCACCAACATTTCCCCATTTCATCCACCAAAAATTAATGGTAACATAGGAATAAATAGCTAAAAATCCACCAACTTTGCCAATATATTATCCATCGACATGTTGGTGGAATTTACCATGAAATACAGACTGGCAATCTGGGCCATACTAATTTACTTGGGATATCTAGCTAGGGACCCTAGGGTAAAGTTGTAAACTTTAAATCTGCTTAAGCAGGTAATTTGGTAAATTGTGCTAGTGGCAGTTCAGATTGTATTTGGTGGTAAATTTCAATGACATGTTGGCAGATAATCAATTTTAATAAAAAAATTCCTGCAATGTCTGAGGATATTTAGCTATTAACTAATTCCTATATTACAATTAATTTTTGGAGGGGAAACTGGAAAAATGTTGGAGGATTAGACAAATTGATGAAAAATGTTGGCAGATATTTCTCAGATTTTTGAAAAAGTGAATAAGAGATCTTAACAAACACTTTACCAATTTCTACAGATTAGATTTATTCCATTATTCCACCAACTCATTGGTGGAATTTTTCCCCTTTGAAAATATTATTTTAAGCTTTTAGCAAAGTTGGTGGGTTTTTAGCTATTTATTCCTATGTTAGCTACCATTAATTTTTGGTCACTAAATTTTGAAAATATTGGTGGATCGGCCAAATTATTTGATATTGTTTGTGGATTTAACATTATTAACTTGATTTTTTCAGTTTTTTGAAAAAGTCACTAGGATTTTGTACACCAAATACAGATTGGTGTACAAGACTATATAATTCAATTTTGATACAAACTTAACTGCCTAGTTAAATCTTGCTTCAAAGAATCATATTGTCCTTGATATATTACTAGACACTAATAATCTATTTCTTTTTCAGAACAATGGCGGAGAAGAGTGATCAACCTAAAGTCAAAATCCACGTGATTGGTAAAACCCCGACTGTATGGACGATGGCTGACATGGACATTCTGCATAAACACAGGGTTGTTGGAGTCATGGATGGTGCAGTTTTTGAAACTGAAGAAGAGTCTGAAAGAGGATTTCCTATGGCTATCCTTCATGAAGCCGTTCTTGTCCTTGAAGAGAAAGGAATTGTTGAGCTAGTCACTTATCCTGATTTTGAGAAAGAGCCTTCAGATGTCATGAAAGCCATGATGGACTATTTGGAGAAGAAAGACATGCAGACTCAGATTGACAGTTTCTTTAAAGAAAGGGGAGCTTGCATTCGTAGCAATTTAGATAAAATTGTAAAAAGTGCAAAATTAAAGAATCAAAGATTATTACCATCTGATCCAGCATATGTACCAGAGGAGAAGTTAAACAATGCTTATTTGTTACAAGAGAAGATGAGTAAAATATCTGCTCCTAAAGAGGGCACACTGCTTGTTCAGACCCACATTAGTTACCCTTTCTTGAGTGACTTACCATCAGTAAAAGCTACACTAGATTTCCCTGAAGACGAAGAAGATAGAAGAAGACTCGCTGTCTTCAGAAAGCTTTATGAAAGAGGTTTCTGGATTATAGATGGCAGGGATGAAGGTCTCGATTTCTTTTTGTACAAGGGCGATCCTAATATCGTTCATGCTGTTGCTGGTGTAACCATTCAGCATAGTAACATTGATGCTGAACCTGGCAATGAAAATGCTGGGGCTGCTTGGTGTGATTTGGTATCTTTCAATAGACTTATGACATACCTCAAAAGACCTCTGATAGTTGCTTATGTCAGAGATACATTAGAAGTAGATTTGGAAACCATGAGATATTGCAAAAATCCATTCGCTAAATGATTTTTTCATGCACATTAATATTTCTAAACTTTATGTGACTTTTCAAACTAGCTATTGTATTTAGTTTTTTAGAGAGCAAGTTACTTTTGTGCACCAATGAACTTTCTTAGTTAGATCTTGCATCAAAAAGAAATTGAGACCTAAATTTCTAACCAATATCATCTCATAGATACAAATTCTGATTAGAAATAGCTAAATTAACTTGAAAATTGATATAAATAATAAAACTGCTGTAGCTATTTATAGCTACAAATGGAATTCATCTATTTTTAACAAAAAAGATCTTATTTTATATGGTTAATTTGGTAGAATGACAAACTACTAAATTTCACTTATGTTTCTATAATAATAACCTATTCACTTATTAAATTGATAGGGAAAATAAAAATTTATAGTTGTTCTAATAAGTTGAAGTTCAACTTCATTCTTTAGCTAATGAACAGAAATTTTAGATTCAATATAAACTCAATTAGATTTTTTTTTATATCTAGCTACAGTAGCTTGTACCTAAAGTTACCAACTTCTATCAATGAACTTTTGAATGCTCTTAATGTAGCTAATTGTTATGTTTTGTATCAAAAATGTTTGTAAGGCTGTGATTACCTGATAAGTTTTAATATAATGTGTCATTTTCTATTGAATTTTATTTCTATGGAACAAATATTGGTAAAGTTTGAATAGGTTTGTAGGAGTTAGAATGATTCGTTAACAATTACAGCTGCAATATAACAAATGAATTGGTAACAGAGAACATAACTATTTCATTTTTATGTTCAGTTTCAATAGATCTGTGCTCAATGTTGTACCTTTTCTTCCTTCGTTTGCCTTCTAACTTGTTAATCAATTGAGGGTAATCTTGACACTAAATAATTCAACTATTTAATAAATGTAGGTACCAATGAGGTAGTTAGTTAATTCACTAATAAAGTCTAGTATCATAATCTTCTCTTTTGCAGTAAAAAACACTTCCATCAATCATGTTGAGCTATTCATTTTAAAATCTCTATAATAGATTTTTTTGTATTAGCTACAGCTAGTACTTTCTAATATCATAATTCGAGTAAATCTTCCAATGATTTCCCTCTATGATTCTAGTCATACTGTTCAATTTAAATAAACATTAATGGTAGACTATTTGTAATTCAACTGTTTAACAGCTATTCAATTTCCATTATAAAGATTCTTCTATCAGTTTATTCAAGTTGAGAGATGATGTTGTAGTGCTGCGAGTGAAGCGTACCTACCTAGCTTGTCTTCCAGGAAAATCCAAGAGAAAATTGAGTCAAGTTTCTCTCCAATTATCCTGGTCTATTTACCGAATGTATTTTTTGTCATACTTTCCAAGTAACTGTTTTCTCTGGCCCTAATAGGTGTTCTTGGGGGTATTTCATCTTTATTAACCCTTACGGTTCAGTCTTCTAATTTCTACAGTTTAGAGCTCTCAAGTTAGAGAATTAGAAGTGATCTGATATCTAATAGAAATGTTTTTGCTTCACTTTCTACCTAACTTTTTACTTTCTGTTAGTAAATTAGTTTTCGTTTTTTGTAAAGTTTATCACTAACTAAACTTTAAAATCTATTTAGATTTGTTTGAAATTGGATTCACCATCAAATGCTAATGTTGAAATTCTCTCTTTCCTGAAATTTAAAATTTTGTTGAGAACTGGAAAAAAGTTAAGAAGTTCACCTTTAAAACTGAAGGCAAAATATAACTATATTAGCCTTACATTAAATATAAATCTGACCGTTTTGATTGACATATATTTATAAAGATTATTACAAATTTAATTATTGTAGAAAAAAAGCTATGAAGTAATGATTTAATCTCGTGAAAAAAAGTATTCGATTTTTTTTTATATATTTGTTTAAATATGTCTTTACAAGCTAAAACCAGCTTCAAATCATTAATATGATTTGATTTTAAAACCTAACTTACCAATATTGTAAAATCGTCCAGATATTCTACTTTGCTAGTACAGCCAAATATTTCTTCACTTCGTTAATTTTCTTTAAATTTAATTTTTATTTTGGCACAGTTAATATAAATCACAAATGAATCAAATATGATTTTCTTCAATATTTTCATTAAACTCATACTCGCTTTTAGAAATTTTGATAGGTATTCCCATTAGTTTTTATTAGCTACACATTAATAACGAAGTTGATCATTTCGTAACTAGACTGTTTTTCATAGGGTAAATTCCAGTTATCGAACTGTTTCACATTTCCGATCATATAAGAAAAATATAATGTATGATTTATCCTTTTAACTCGCTATATTATTTGATATCTAAGACGAATTAAAACACATTATATTTTCTAGTACGGTTCAAAATGTGGAACTGTTCGATAACTCGGAACTTACCCTGTATAGAGGAACATGAGTGATGGTTCTAGCAGACTTTTCTGGTACTCTAATATCCGCTCTACATACACTCTCACCCACTCAATTGTTTTACCGTCTCTGTTTAACTAGCTGTCTGTACACGAGTGACGTCACTCATCGGTCAAAGGGTTTCGTTAAAACCCATGTTTTAGAGATGGGCCGATTTTCAGCCAAAATTAAAAAAAATGAGCCAAGCCAATATTAACATAGAAATTGATTCAAAATTCGAAGCCAATTAGACAATAGATATATCTGAGTTTTAACTTTAAAATTGAAGCCAATTAATTGGCTTAAATTGATACACTTTGAAACAAAGCTTATACCTGTAATGAATAATTACCAATCTGTGTTGGAAGAGGAGAGGAGTGGCGTCCCTCGAGCCCCGAACTGTTGTAATTTGGTCTATGGATTATCCTTTTTACCATGTTAGTAATTTTTTTAACGCCACTTGCATTTTTAGAGGATAGCGCTAGGGTTATTCTTCAACTACGAGGTCTTAGATTTTGTGATAGGTAGACTTCATTTTTAGCCACCGATGCTTGTGTTCCTTTTAGTCAAATTGGTATTAATATATCGTTTTTGCTTTTCATTAGTATGTTTGTACATATGTACAATGTCACCATAATTATTTATGTGATTAAAAGAAGGAATATTGTATGAAACATAACCAATCATTAAAAGTCAGTGAAGTTACAATCATATTAAAGTAAACTTATTAAACAACTACTTGTACCTACCTACTAGCCTTTAAATATTTGCTTATAATTTGTTTAGAGGAAATTTAGTAATTCTTGTGCAGTGCGACGCCTGACCTCTTGAATATAATTAACAAATAGTCTGTAGGGACTTTCACATATTGTAATGATTAAAATAACTAATTTGTAATGTAAGTAGGTAAAGTTATTGTACTTTGAAAGTCAAATAACAAATATTCTCTAAAGTTTAAATAACAAATATTCTTTCTCTAAAGCTTAAAAGTCAAATAACAAATAATCTCTAAAGCTTAAAAGTCAAATAACATATATTCTCTAAAGCTTAAAAGTCAAATAACAAATATTCTCTAAAGCTTAAAAGTCAAATAACATATATTCTCTAAAGCTTAAAAGTCAAATAACAAATATTCTCTAAGTTCAAAAGTCAAATAACAAATATTCTATAAAGCTTAAAAGTCAAATAACAAATATTCTCTAAAGCTTAAAAGTCAAATAACAAATATTCTCTAAGTTCAAAAGTCAAATAACAAATATTCTCTAAAGCGTAAAAGTCAAATAACAAATATTCTCTAAAGCTTAAAAGTTGAATAACAAATGTTTTATATAAAGTTAAATTTAAAGTCAGATAAAAATGAAATATTTATTGAAATTTTAATGAATTATAACAATATTTGAGAAAGTTCAAAAGACACAAATAATATCGTAGGTTTAAAGGTCATGACAAATTAAATTATTAAAGTACAATGATAATATTTAGAATATCAAAGGTCCTCTCCAGGCTCCGGGAAAAAAATGAGTTTATAACATAATATTATAGAACTAAGGTCTACGATCATTATTCTTCAAACTACATACAATTCGGTTCAGTATATATTTTATAATTTGTTTTTCAAGTTTTTAATACTCTGAGAGCAACAATCGAGCGAATCACTAATCTGACGCTCAAGAAGAAGATTGTACACTCTTTGTTTTGATTATTAATTTGAATTTTATTAATAAACCATGCGTTTTCGGCCTTTATTTTAGATATTTATTGTTTCCTAAAGTATATAAACGTTTCTATTATAAGTTCATTCAATTTTATACCTTTACACTAATATTAAATGGATTTATTAAACCTAATACCTAGTCGACAATCAAAACAAATGGTGTACATTCTTTTTCTTCAGGCTGAAAATTCCTTAAATTAGTAAGACGGAAGTAAAATAGGTTTTGTAGAGTTTTGATTATAAAAATATTGAAAAGCATATAAAATTAAAAATATGCTACCAAATTCGATTTAGTTTGCAGCAAAATGATAAGAAACATTAGCCTCGTTAAATAGAGCAATAAAGATATTTGCTTGGAGGGGACCTTCAAATTACAATATCTATAATATGGTGCTAGGAAAACTCGTCCATTTATCCTATTCCTCTTTTCTTCTATTACAAAAACATTATGAAGTGTGAATATTACATTTATGAGAAGGGTTGTGACAATATGCGTTTAAAATCAAAGATCTTAAGAATATCATAGACGAAACGAAATGGAATGGTATCGAATACTATATACCACTGGTTCCGAACAATTAAATAGTCTTTAATTCAATCCGTCTATAATATTTTCAGGATCTATGATTTTAAATGCATATTGTCACAACCCTACTTATGAGATAATTTCAGTGACATGAAATCTGATTAGATGAATTGATTGAATTATTTTAACTATTTTTAGTTCTTATTTCAGCAACGCTGTAATAGCTTTTTAAGTATTAGGATTCTGAAACAGTTAAATATCAATTAAATTATTTCCTCCTATTTTTTAATGTTAATAATTATGTGGTAAATTATTTAATTAAACAAAAATAAATTCTCTCGAATTATTTATAGCCTGAATACTTACTTAATAATAATTCGGTATGATGAATTACGTACATTATTTGTACGTACGTATTTTGTAAAACAAAATTGTGATTTTGTTTATAAATTCATATTTATTTGATATTTATAGTTGAGTTGGTTTATGCGTACAAAAATACATTTAAAAGTGTAACGTTACTTTTCCGCCACCCTGTATATAAACGGTCAGCATTATATGGTATTGATAATGGCAGTGCTAGGAAAATTCATATTAGGAAAATTCGTACTATAGGGAGATTCGTCCATGCGAACCATTTTTCATAGATTAGGAATACAAAGAAATCAACCGAAGGCTCATAAAGGGCCGTACACACGTAAGGATTTTAAGTCTTTCCACCAGACTTTTTGCTAAGCTCCTCCCACTTTTTCCACAAGAATGTAAGGAAAAACGATATAATTATTATTTATTTTAGTTGGTATCCATGATACCTGCAGGTGTCATGGATACCAACTAAAAATTACTATAATATCCTATTTTCTTATAGGACCGAAGATATGAAACCGACCAATAATTCGCAACACACCCCCTTTCCATTTTCTCTTCATTTCCCTCCCACAGTGTAACAACCAGAATGTTTATTTGTAGCCATCAGTCTAGACAGTCTCCCGAAAACAGAGTGTTGATGATACTCTCGTAAATATTCGGCAACGACTGTCTAAAAACTGGGGGAAAATATCGCATGTGCCATCGCCACAATAACGCGTCTGGCGCCAAGGCTGTGGTGACCATAGCAACCGCCTCCCCAGGATACCTACCTTGTTAACTGCTGCTTGTTTTGCTTTCGCCACTTTTACCTACAATTAGGTACACGAGCGTACGTGGGTTGTTTTATTCCAGAACAAACGCTGATAAATCATCTGGCTGGCGCTGCAATTACCCCATTTGTTCAATTTCACACTAGGAATTCAATGGACATTCGTGGAATTGGTTGGGGAGAATGGGATCAAAGTTATGGAAACTGAGAAATGAGATCAAGCTAATAGGGTATACGAATTACTGGTCTGTGTCTCATATTTTCGGTAATATAAGAAAAATTGTATGATATTATTTAATTGGTATTATTATTTAATACCATATTATTAAATTGTATGATATTATTTAATTAATTGGTATACCTGCAATAATAATTATCATTTAGTTATTTTCTTATATGACTGAAGATGTGAAACCGACCGAAGATTTGTAACTTACACTGTACCTACAGTCGATGAGAGATATTTATATAGTTAATGTTATTTATAGAGAAAATTAAGATACCTATTAGCTAATAGAAAATAGTATTAAATATCTAAAATATTCAAATGTGTACGTATTTGAAAATTGATATTATTATTTCCCTTCACCAATCAATTTAGTTTTATTATCAAGGCGGTATGATAAAAAGTAACTATAAATTAATCTAACAAATAAAAGCAATGAGTGTCTTTTATATACTTGTATTCTTTTCATTATTAAAATATCTAATTGTGTTTAGACACAGAAAAACTGAATGGTTTTGACCCAATCATTATAGAAATGACTTTTACGAGTTAAAAGTTGTAGGTCAAATTGAAGTTTTTCTTGGAGGTATAATTAGATAAAAATAAATAAATTAGAATGAGTAAAGTAATTAGTTCAGTAAGATATAATAATATTCAATGACATAGGTACTTATTATCTTTTTTAAATACTCATTTTAATGTACCTAATTTAGAATCTTAAAGGAATTACCAAAACATTTAAGAGTAAATCTGACGATTTGTAATCCCCAGGCCATTTTTCAATTTTTCTTAAATAATACTGTTTGAATAATTATATTAATTAATTTTAAGTTATACATGCACTGCATATTCATTTTAATTTTAACGTGTTTAAATTTTAAATTTATACACGTTTTTGAACTTTTTCGGTTGTTTTACAAATAGAAAAGCATATTCACAGACTATAGAAGTCACTATCATCTATAGTCTGCAGTGTAGACTGTAAAGTATATGACTAAATGACTGTCTATGACTATATATACTGTCTATGACTATATATACTGTCTATGACTATAAATGAGACTAGGGTTGTGACAATATGCGTTTAAAATCATAGACTCTGAAAATAGTATAGATGGATTGAATTAAAGACTATTGAATCGTTCTAAACCAGCGGTATATAGTATTCGATACCATTTCATTTCGTCTATGATATTCTTAAGATCTATGATTTTAAAGGCATATTGTCACAACCCTATATATGACTATATAATGTATATCTATATATACTGTAGTCTATACTGTACCCAATGTAATTAGTATAGCCTTATCAAAGAACAGCTAGAGTCACTGTACCTTTTCCTGCCCCCAAAATAATGGTGTGTTATCTTCACAGAGAGCTGTCCTACAGACTGTAGGGTGAGTTACGAATTATCGGTCAGTTCACATCTTCGGTCATATAAGGAAAAACTATATAATAACTACTTATTAAAATTTTAGTTAATATCCATGATACTTTCATGTATTCATGGAAAGTCAATATAATTTCATTATTTAGATAACACATATATTCATGTTATATACGCACATACAATATTGATTTATTGATAAGTACAATATTGGGTTATTAACTTATTGGTAGGTACATCGTTCCCACGTGTGCTCCCATATAAGAAATATTGATGGTATAACACAGCTGTTTGAAATCGGATTAGCAGTATATAATTATAAAGAAAATTACATAGTTTACCCGAAAAAAAAGTAAATTGATACTATAGATAAATATACGTTATCATAATTAAATACTATACATAAATAGGATATTTCAAATAAAAACAATAAATAAATATATGTTATTATAAATAAATACTATATAAGAATACGTTATTATTAATAACTACTATAACTAAATAATAATGATAATATCACTATGTATTAGTTATATTTTATAGTTTACTTTATCATTATATAATCAACCTATTATATTATATTCAAATAATATGTTTATACCGAATAAATAAATGGCAAATTGGCAGTCAGTTATTTATTGCAGGAGAGCAAATTAATTTATTTTAAAATCCACTGGGAAAAGAAACACATTATAATGCATGGAATAAACAAATTGAAATGCATAGAAAATTAAGGAGATGACTTACAAATAAATGATAAACAAGTTACTAGTGTCTGGTACGAGAAATAACTAATATAGTGTCTAGTAGGAAAGATGACTAGAGTGTACTATCTGGTAGCTATACTGTGTACTGTCTGGTAGTTACTCGTGTACTGTTTGGTAGTTACTCATGTACTGTCTGGTAGTTACTCGTGTACTGTCTGGTAGTTACTCGTGTACTGTCTGGTAGTTACTCGTGCACTGTCTGGTAGTTACTCGTGTATTGTCTGGTAGTTACTCGTGTAGTGTCTGGTAGTTACTCGTGTACTGTCTGGTAGTTACTCGTGTATTGTCTGGTAGTTACTCGTGTACTGTCTGGTAGTTACTCGTGTACTGTCTGGTAGTTACTCGTGTATTGTCTGGTAGTTACTCGTGTATTGTCTGGTAGTTACTCGTGTAGTGTCTGGTAGTTACTCGTGTACTGTCTGGTAGTTACTCGTGTATTGTCTGGTAGTTACTCGTGTACTGTCTGGTAGTTACTCGTGTAGTGTCTGGTAGTTACTCGTGTACTGTCTGGTAGTTACTCGTGTACTGTCTGGTAGTTACTCGTGTATTGTCTGGTAGTTACTCGTGTACTGTCTGGTAGTTACTCATGTACTGTCTGGTAGTTACTAGTGTACTGTCTGGTAATTACTCGTGTATTGTCTGGAAATTACTCGTGTAGTGTCTGGTAGTTACTCGTGTACTGTCTGGTAGTTACTCGTGTACTGTCTGGTAGTTACTCGTGTACTGTCTGGTAGTTACTCGTGTACTGTCTGGTAGTTACTCATGTACTGTCTGGTAGTTACTCGTGTACTGTCTGGTAATTACTCGTGTATTGTCTGGTAGTTACTCGTGTATTGTCTGGTAGTTACTCGTGTACTGTCTCGTAGTTACTCGTGTATTGTCTGGTAGTTACTCGTGTACTGTCTGGTAGTTACTCATATACTGTCTGGTAGTTACTCATATACTGTCTGGTAGTTACTCGTGTACTGTCTGGTAGTACATTTACACGTTTTTTTCTGAGGGTAGACAACCTTTAATGCAAATGACGTAGCAATCTTATCAACACTGAGATTATTGTTTGTAAACTCATCTTAGAAATAAATGATACACCTATTTAATATAAGCCAATAGGTTCTAATATACACCTATTTAATATAAGCCAATAGGTTCTAATATACACCTATTTAATATAAGCCAATAGGTTCTAATATACACCTATTTAATATAAGCCAATAGGTCCTAATATACACCTATTTAATATAAGCCAATAGGTTCTAATATACACCTATTTAATATAAGCCAATAGGTTCTAATATACACCTATTTAATATAAGCCAATAGGTTCTAATATACACCTATTTAATATAAGCCAATAGGTTCTAATATACACCTATTTAATATAAGCCAATAGGTTCTAATATACACCTATTTAATATAAACCAATAGGTTCTAATATACACCTATTTAATATAAGCCAATAGGTTCTAATATACACCTATTTAATATAAGCCAATAGGTTCTAATATACACCTATTTAATATAAGCCAATAGGTTCTAATATACACCTAAAAAAAATTCTATTGTAAATAAAGAATATTGATTTCATAGTTATGTGATTAGTAATGCATTTATTAATTATATTTACCTGCAATTTGCAATAAGAATTGAAAATAATGATTAGACATAGCTAAGTAAAGACATAGCTAAGTAAAGACATAGCTAAGTAAAGACATAGCTAAGTAAAGACATAGCTAAGTAAAGACATAGCTAAGTAAAGACATAGCTAAGTAAAAACATAGCTAAGTAAAGACATAGCTAAGTAAAAACATAGCTAAGTAAAGACATAGCTAAGTAAACACATAGCTAAGTAAAGACATAGCTAAGTAAAGACATAGCTAAGTAAAGACATAGCTAAGTAAATACATAGCTAAGTAAAGACATAGCTAAGTAAAGACATAGCTAAGTAAAGACATAGCTAAGTAAACACATAGCTAAGTAAAGACATAGCTAAGTAAAGACATAGCTAAGTAAAGACATAGCTAAGTAAAGACATAGCTAAGTAAAGACATAGCTAAGTAAAGACATAGCTAAGTAAAGACATAGCTAAGTAAAAACATAGCTAAGTAAAGACATAGCTAAGTAAACACATAGCTAAGTAAAGACATAGCTAAGTAAAGACATAGCTAAGTAAACACATAGCTAAGTAAAGACATAGCTAAGTAAAGACATAGCTAAGTAAAGACATAGCTAAGTAAAGACATAGCTAAGTAAAGACATAGCTAAGTAAAAACATAGCTAAGTAAAGACATAGCTAAATAAACACATAGGTACGTATATCCTCTTTTTTTTATGTTGGAAGGTCGTTTTCAAAGTATACCTGTTAAGGTATATAATGTATATAGTATTTATTAGTAGTTAACAGGTGCGAGGGCATAGCAACGGTATACAGGTGTGCAATGATCAATAGTCCATTTTGAACTACCAGGTAAGGTGCATGATATTTCACTGATGGCGTATTTTGCAGTGATATTGTATCTAATTCATTACCAGTAATATAATCACTATATAAAGTATGGTCTATTATAAGTAGGGTAAGTTACAAGTTATTGGACAGTGTCACATCTTAGGTCATGTAGAAACTAATTATCGAACTAAAATATTATATTAGAAATTTTCTTTTATGACCGAAAATTCGGAACAAAGTTTCATCATTGCAGCTCAAAAATTGACCGCTAGAGAGGCTAAATGTCCTAACGATATACCATTAAATGTACATACATTACAAGTACTAAAATGCCTCTCCTGAAAAATAATTTTTTTAGAGTTAATACAGTGCTGTCGCAAACTTTTTGCTAAGCTCCTCCTACTTTTTATACAAGAATATAAAAAAAACTATATAATTATGATTTTTTTAGTTGGTATCCATGATACCTGCACTCCTGCAGGTATGTTGGTATCCATGATACCTGCAGGTATCATGAATACCAACTAAAATAAATAATAATTATATAGTTTTTTCTTATATTCTCGGGGAAAAAGTGGGAGGAGCTTAGCATAGAGTCTGGTGGAAAGACTTAAAATACCTACGTGTGTATGACCCTTTAGAGTATAAGGGTCAACGATATAGAAACAATAACTGCTTAATAGGTTGTGACGTAAGTGATATGATGTTACGTCTGAATATTACCTTGCTAACAATATATATGGTAAGTGTTAAGGTGATAATAAGTCCTAATCTATTTTTCAAGAGCCACCCTTAACTAGTGAAAGTCATCCCCTCTTCAATGTCCTTTAATTGTTACTAAGGAAAGATTATGTACCCTAATCTATACTAATTAGAATATATTGTCTAATATTTAGAAGTTGCTAGTGGTAAGCAGATTCTAATCCAACTAACCTAGCCCTTAACAGTTTGCTCACTAACTTATAGCCGCTGTAGCCCCTGAACCAGCTCTCACTATAAAACTCTTTTGAAATCTTAACAAATTGACTTTTTGTCCTTTATCCTTCATACTATGTCCTTCATTTGATATTTACAAATTCATTTTCAATTCAATAATTCTACATTTAAAATAATTATAACAAGCAATGATAAGAAACTAACGTTTCTTCGTTACTACTCTTATAGCCAATCAGTACGAAGCTTGGTGCGCACAATTATTCTCGCACATCTTGCTAATCCGCTAAGGGTTACATTTAACAGATTATAGTGAGACATTCACCCTTATGTACTCAAACACATTCTTTCATCTCATGACTGGAGAGAGCTCTGATATACTTCTAATATATTTAAATAAATGCTCATAATATGAGTATCTTACCATTTATCACCTTCGTATTTATGTAATCGTGTGCAATTAATACTAATTATGTACACAAGTAAATGTCATGAAAAAACAGCTACCAAATCAGTTTTGAATTAAAGTTATTATTATTTCTCCATGAGAACTGGTTCGCCCGCACCAGCGGCTTGGTTACTATTGATAAGGAATGATAGGATTTCAATGTAAGTTATGTGAGAGCTATATACTTTTGCCATATAAATAATTTTCTTTGACAAATTTTCATGCAGGAAAAGTTCATTGAAATAGTCTAATTGTTTATCTTCACAGTTTTCCTAAATTATTTGATAAGCTCTGCAGAGGTTATATAAGAGGTATGATAACCAAATAACCATACAAGTGTTTTCTTCATGAAAGCAGACTCTTCTGATATCTCAAAAACCTCTTCAGACACTTATGCAATGTTATATTTCTTATGAAAAATACTCATGTATTAGGGACAATTTATGTAATAAATTAAGCAATAAATCTTATCGCAACTATCTTGTTACCATCAGAAGGGCATCACGCGATTATTTAATAGCTTATTGATTGATACTTAGAAAAATAATATTAACTAACATCTGCTCCGGAACCAAAGGCCATTTCTCTGACATTGAAAATGAAATTGAATACAAGGGACTGGAAGTAGCAGTCAGGAAGGAAAGTGGCATCCAAAGTCATTGCTCATGGATTCATAAAAGCTACTCAGTGAATGCAGTCAAGTACCAAAGAACGTGATTTGAAAATGCATAGCCCATGCATGTAATTTAAAACTAACATAGAAAATAATAAAACATTCTAGAAATATAAACAACAAAGGTATATCATTTTCAAACAATAAAATGTACCTGATATTAATTAGTTACGAAAAGCTTTACCTTTTCTCCACGAGTTGTGCATGCAGTTAATAATAAATAACCTATTGACTTTTCTCGGCATTTTATAGTATAAAAGCCACGTCAGATATAGAAAAGAATGAATATTAAAAAGGTATACTTCTATTCAATTAATTTCTCTTTATATTTTTCATATGGAGTTACAGTTATTGTGATAATTTACTTAGAATGCTTTGTTCTATTATCATACTGAGTGATTCTTTGACTAACGGTAATAATTATTCACAAATAGAAAGAAATTAAGAAAAAAAAGTAAAGCATGTTACTCTATACACATGTTGTCATTATTGAAATAATAAATGGAAAATATCATCGAAACAGGAAAGATTCAAAATATGTATAACGAAGGCTCCCCGAACCCCCCTGCCAGGTCATTAAACAATCATGAAGTGTGCAGTACAACAAACTAGCGGATACAATCAAGGTATATTAAGTTAATGTATCTTGGATACAATAAACTACATTGCAGCTGCTTATAAAAAATCTTTGTTGTTTGAATATTTTCAATGATACCAAACTACTGAGATAGCGACTGAGAAGACTGTCAATTCCTATTATTTGGAAACTCGTACGTAAAATGGGAATTTACCGAATTTCCATACTTCTCCATAGATTAACAAGTACAGCCTATTTCTCACCAGTACAGCCAATTTCACACCAGTACATCCTATTTCTCACCAGTATAGCCTATTTCTCACCAGTATAGCCTATTTCACACCAGTACAGCCTATTTCTCACCAGTATAGCCTATTTCACACCAGTATAGCCTATTTCACACCAGCACAGCCTATTTCTCACCAGCACAGCCTATTTCTCACCAGTACAGCCTATTTCTCACCAGTACAGCCTATTTCTCACCAGTATAGCCTATTTCTCACCAGTACAGCCTATTTCTCACCAGTACAGCCTAT